>JAULBZ010000608.1:0-28685 GCA_032360805.1 Neoturris breviconis
CGTCAACGTTTAGGATCAACGGAAACCAATGGAACCAACGAAATTCAATGGCAATTCATCGGCAAATAACGATCTTCTGACGATTTTGGACTACGTAGTGTACCCGTAAAAGTTTATTTTATGAAAGTCGTTGGTTCATTTCTTTTAAGTATAAATTAACACAGCGGTCACTATTATATTCTAGGCGAACTTTTTATAACGATGGCCTGCTATTCTAAGATATTTTTGTGTGGTAGCAACGGTGTTGTGAAATCCACCGCCCATTGTTTTTACCCAAATACCCAAAGATTTTACCAATTTATCCTAACAGAAATAATTACTATTTACTAACATACTGATTTTATTTTTGTTAATATGAAATACATGGAACAGAACAGAACAAAATAAACCTTATAGTTTTGGTATATATTTTTACCAAATCAGAATTAACAACTTTAACCCTATTCATGCTAGGGTCCCAGCCCTGCCGTATTGATTATCTTGATTAGGCCTTAAGATGCACTATGAAGCTTAAATTTTCAGAACTATTCAAAAAAAGGTTTTTCGAATATGACGTCTGAATGACGTCAAACGTTGTTTCGTAGTTATTCCGACTTTAAGTGTCGGAAGGGTAAATCCACCACAAACCTTTTTGAAGGTTACTATTTTTAGGTTCTACCGTCGGGGAACTAGAAGTATTGTTTTTTCTAGCATAAATTATACATCAGCAAAAATGTTTTTGGACCAAATATTCATTACAGTTGTTACTAATACAACACCAAGTTACATTTTGTAAAACCAGTTAATCTAGAGATCTTACGGAATCTACCCCAGATTTGTGAACAGCCTAAAAATGCCTAGCATGAATCGGGTTAAAACAAGTTGTTTAACTGATTAATGAAGCTAAAAATCAAACAATAGATATATTTAATATAACGAAAACAATTTATAACTATATACTCTGTAATTAAATCTAAACTAAATACCTATCGGTGAAAAACGGAGAAGGCGCAGAGGGAAATGTATCAACTTTTATAAAGTCAGAGGAAAGTGACTAATTCAAATAGTTGACGTAGTTGACATCTGACGTGGCCCAACATTATGCCATAATTACAGCTAGTCACGGTAAATCCTTACAGAAAATATGGCGTAATTCAAATGGTCCCGTGTTGCAAAATATGTCACATAGGGAATGTTAACATTGTGGGTCACTTATCAAGCATTGCTGTCACTATCCACAATCTATCTTGTAACCATCACAACATCTTAAAATTAGACTTTCTATTAGCCAATTGTGGCTGTTAGGAACTCATCCCAATAATTATATGGTTTTGTTCATGATGATGTATTGGGACATTAACGATTGAAAAATTGTTTAATCTGCTTATTACTTCTTTTAAAATTATAATGAACTATGAAAAAGTTATATTATGATAAGTGCACCTGAGTAAACTGTATAATTTAAGTAAATCTTTCAATAATGGCAATAGAAAATAGACACCACCTTCTAGTTTTGAAAATTTATATGTTGCATTCCTTGTTTTAGCATAAATTAAACTCGGATGCTGAGAAGACGAGTCCTTCCTCATTAAATGCATTGGTATGTGAACTTCCTATGATGTGGCGTTAATCCATAATCTATTTACCATAAACCCCGAAAATAAGAGTGGGAGAAGGAACTTTTGTATGGGAGAGGAGATAGGGGTTATTTTCAGAGGTTGAGGATATTGTGGGCTTATACAATGGGGGGGGGGGGGTGCTTATTTCTTATTTTGGGGGTGTTTTGTATGGTATTTTACTTTGTAAACATTTTTCATATTGAATACTACAAGCAACGTTTTGGAAATATTACTGTCATCGGCTGCTTATTAAAATTTCTGAACAGTAAAGTAGGGTGAGAATTATTAATTGGTAAATTATTTTGAGAAATTATTTGAGAACAATGGTATTTTCTATTCGTGAATAACCAGAACCCCTTTTCTTCGTAGATATCATTGAGCAATAATAATATTTCTCCAATAGAAGAACACCATCTGGTTGTTTCATCACCCATCCAAAGTTCACCAATGAATGGTTCAAGAGGGCGTTCACAAACACGAGAACGGGGCCGTAGTAGGCTAACTTCAGTAAACAATACTAAATCTACCTCCCTACTTGTGAAAAATGAGGTCAACCATATTTCTGTTGCAGAACCACTATTGAGTAAACCACAATTATTATTTGGTGGGCCTGTTGATGGTGAAAACATTGGAAAAGGTGGAGGTAGAATGTCTTCTATTCCCAAGAGCTCTGTAAACCTTAAAAATGCACCTGGATTATCAATTAAAGAGGAAATGAAAGAAATAACTCAAGAGGAAATTGTGAGTAAAACCTATTATTAAGTCCTGGGCTTACAGTGGTCAAAATAAGGTCAAATAAGTAAACAGCAACTCTTCTTCTAGCCAACAGTAGCTCATTAAGGCCAACAACAATTTGTTTTTTGGAGCCAACCGCTCATCTTTTGGAGCCAATAGCAGCTAATCTTTTGGAGCCAATAAAGTTCAGAAGGGGCTAGCAAGTCACCTTCTGATCCTCGTATATAATAAAATTCTGTGTACATTGTAAATATTCTAATAAAAATATATACTACCTTAATATATTGATGGCTTGGATTCACCAAAAGAAAGGATACAGAAGAACAGGTGTGATGAAGAGAAGACTAATTTGACAGTACTGTCATTGATAAACAATGCTGTGCCCATCAGTTAAATCGTCTCTTACCTCGTAACTCTCATTACAATATTGTGGTTAGGTTATATGTTATTATTTTACTTTGGTCTCAACGTTTGGAATTTTACACATATAGAGTGAACAATGAATTTTATTATTTCCATTGATACTAGTAATACTGGCCCTTCTTGTTGCTCCTCAATACTAGGGAGAAAGGGGTTTCCTTGGTACTAGGGGAGGTGGGTTTTAGTGGTTTTTGTGACATTCTATATGTTTATGTCAGCATTTTTATGACGTCATCATTTTTAAAACGTGGTGTATAGGTCAATATTTATTTATTTGTAGATATTGAAAAATGTTAATGGCAATTCTTTTAGTACTCTTATTTCAACTATTTGAATTTTTTAAAAAATTAAGAAAGGTAATCTAAACTATTGTCTATTCAATTTGATGTTTCTATAATAATGTTTGCACTAGGAAAAATAATGTTTGGCTTCTTGCTTTAGTTGGAATCAAGTAGTAGCAGCCAGTTATATTTTTTAATTTAAGATTCTGAAGAGGACTTACAAATAAATAATGTTTTTATTTTCACGATATTTGTTAACATTATTGCTTGCTAAACCTTTGATTAAACTGTTGTTAACCTTAAAAATATTTTTGGTTTGATAAGTTGTTGTATATTCCAATATCGTTTCATTATATTTAAAACACACAAAATGTATTCTAGAATCAAAATTGCAAACGCTTCGCCTCGCAAAAAATTCTCCTAATAAAGTATTCAAATCATTTTATTAGCCCACCAAGTTTGGATGGGTTATTGCTATCACTTTGCATCGTCGGCATCGTCCGCTTTTCTTAATACACCATATTCCCAAAGTGCTAGCGTTTCAAAATTTGGCGATATTTTAGAGGGCTTCTATAAAAGGTTAGCTGAAATGTTACACCCAATGGTTAAATAGTTGACTTTGAAAATGTTTTGAAATTTGCTATGAGACTGACCATAGCATTATTTGTATTTTTTTTTAAATATTCTGATTTCTGTGAGATTTAGACCACATTTAATGAAAAGTTTACCCAGAGGTTATACTCAAAAGTTAAATAGTTGAAACTTTCACTGATTTATAAGGATTTGACCAGAATCACATTTGGACTTAGAATATTTTGAAGAAATACTTCTTTAGGGGAAGCTCCCTCCTCAATTCTTTGAGATAGTAAGTTACTATAAGGTATCAAAGTGTCAGAATAGGAAACAACGCATCCCATTATGTCCCTAAATGTCAGTGTCAGACATACACATGAAAATATTTGGTACCATCAGAACATGTCAGAACCATAGTGAAAGGAAGCGTCAGACAAATGTCAGAGAATGTTCGAAAATGTCAGAGAAAACAATATTTAATGTCAGTAAAATGTCAGATCAACGTCATAAAAACGTTTGTTTGACACCAATTTTCCTAATCTGACACTTTTTAACCTACGATATTTTTTATTAAATTAATTTTTAAAATTTCAAGAATTGAAGTTTCCATTTTGATTTTGGGAAGCTTCCTTCTTCAATTTTGAAATAAATATTTAATACCACTTTGGGACTAGCTATAAATATAAATATAATTAAATATGAATACAAATATAATGTTTGTTAAGTTAATGAATTTATATTTAATTATTCCCATTGTGAATTAAAAGTAAAAAGGATTTTATTATTTTATAATAAAATTAAAATAATTTAAGGAAATGTATTTTTCTGTTGCATTGTTATTATTTATTATCTTGGATTTGTGATATAATCACAAAGACATTAAAATGGGCTCTGTTCTATTTTCTCTTTTTTTTCCGTTGAAAAGGTAGTGCAATTTTAAGCAATGGCTAAAAAAAGTCAGTGGCAAGGTCAGCGTCAGGATCAGAATCATGTTTTACCAAATAGAAAAAAATTGTGAAATGTAAGCGAGAGATTCTAACATCATTATTTACGTTAGGGAGGATGGTGTTCTTCTTTGTTTGTGATTACGTCTTACTTACTTTTTACTTTCTCTCAAAAATATCTACATATATTCATATATATGTTATTTGTTATTTTACATTTTTTTTCACTGCATAATGTTACCTTCATGAAGTTATTCTAATTGATTATTTGATGTGAAACTTTATCAACTAAATAAGGACATGAAATCCTAATGCCATGTAAAATTTGGGTGTTTATCCTTAATATGTAATTTCACTCCTCTCCACTATAGTGACCTGAGAAACTTTTACCTTGAAAAATGTGTTCCAATTGTTTGTTAGACTTGCATCTTTTCCCCCCTAATAAAGACATATTTCAAACACTGTATAATATGTGTATGCAAATCATATTTTTGTGCTTAGGTTTAACTTTCACTTGGTTTGGTGGGCTACTTTTAATACCGTGCCTTTGACTTTGCATCGGCATTGGTTACCTTTTTGTATCCTTCAAGTAAGTGCTGTTCTTTACTAATATCAAGCAATGGATTATATATATAAATGTTTTTTTTGGATTAGTCTCTCTTGATGGAACAAGCAAAGCAATCTACTTCAGCTTTGAGCCAAGATGATATAAAGTGGCTAGAGAATTGGAAAAATCCATATGTAAAATTGATTCTAGCTTGTCGAATTTGTAGTAAGGAACAAAAGATTATGAAGAACCTGGTTTGGAAGCAACATTTTCTAACACATTCTGATGTGAAACCATTCAATTGTAAGGTTTGTCAAAAAGGCTTTGTTCAGTCAACTAAATACAAAAATCACATGAAGAAACATACTTCCTGAACCTGTTTAGAAGCATGAATGTGCATGATATATCATTGAGTGATATTTTGTTAGTCTGTTCCTACTTCTTTTGTTTGTTTTTTATTCAATAGTTTTTCAAAATTCAAGTTATTTGTTTGCAGTGGTCCATATAATAGTAAATAAATAATGTAGAGGAGAGATTTTGGTAAATAGCATCAGGCTTCATAGTCAGAATATATGGTCAAAAATCATTCTTTCACAGTTCTTATTTGTTCTTATTTTGATTACTTGGTTTTTTAACCTTTGATAATGTGATAATAGCTCTATTTTTGTTAATTTATATCTATAATATTTATTTTTTAGACATTTGGGTTTAGTTGTTCGAAAGCCGATTAACGTTAATCTAGGATTAAGCCTGGATTAAAACTACTTTCTACCAATCAAATGTCGTGAAAAGACAATTTAATTGAGGATTAAACTAATCAGCTTTCGAACAACTGGGCCCTGTTGTATATATTGATTTTTGTTGCGGAAACTATTTTCCTATCCATTTTCTATTTTACTCAGGTTTTTAGCCACAAACAAAGTTTTGATTGGTTATTACTATCACTTTGCAACGGCAGGGACATCCTGTATTTCTTGTTAGACCATGTTCCTAAAGTGCTACCATTTTGAAATTAGGTTCCAGCATCCGAGGCCCAATTTCGTTAGTCTCGCCAGAATTTATTCGATTTTGACCACTCAGGTCTGAGTTTCATGCAAAATGGTTTTGTTAAATTGCACAGTTCCAGTTCCTTTTCTGTTCGCATTTTCAATAGGTGGAAGACCGCACGCCCGCCAAAGTACTTATAAAATTTATGGAAGAGTGAGCGAATGAATGGCCATAGCTGCTGTTCAAAACTTTTTATATACTAAAAAGAAAAAACGAGATATATGGTGCTAATAAAGGATATTTCTTGCTTTAATATATATTGATTTATTTGTTAAGGGTCATGTTAAGGGCTGTTGACATTTTGTCTAGATTATTTGTGTGTGTCATCATAGTAACCAAAGTCACAAAAGACTATATGTAACTATTTTTATTTACATTCAAGAAGAGTGGAGTGTGGATGTTTTTAATGTCTAGCTATCATTATATAAAAGAGTTATTTGAGTTTTGTGATAGATAAATCGTCTTTTGTGGGCATTTCTCGTATTTTTAAATATTTTACTTTTACAGGAAAAAGATATAAAAAACATTTCAGAAACGATTATTTGCAGTTGTTTCCACATCCGTCTTTCACAACATTTTCTTTTCTGTATGAATATGCATGCTTTTCTCTGGCTTCAAGAATCACGCTGAATACAAGTCTCTGCACAGTAAGTACAAACCATGGACTCTGCATTACAGATGTTTTCAATTTTTGCTATTTAGTCTGGCAAAATTTCTCCAAAATGTGTTTCCATAGTATTGAGCTTCTATGCAAAGGTAGCTTATGAAATGTTATTATTGGGAAAATACAGTATCCCCCCCCCCCCCCCAAATAGCACGTTCCTGGAGCTATCGGACATGATACAGCAATTATAATAGTAAATGAACTAAAGCATATAGTTGTTCTCTTTTCTCTCCTTTTTATTTTTTCACACATTTTTCCTCGCCTAATTTTTTTCTCTGTCTTGATCGGCTTTGCAGAGAATGACTTTCTCAATAAAAATCTCTTGTTTTATGATTTGCGATAACATCTCTGCGGAGTACTTCCATGGTAGTTCTGATGAATTGAAGTCTTTGACCCCCTGCTGTAAAATCATTCATTGATGAGACTAGATATTTGGCTAATGCTCATCTTTTCACTGTACTGTCACCTTTTTGTTTGTCACATTCTAGTTTCCTTCCTCTCACATCTGATTTGTGGAATTATTTACCATTATCCTACTTTCCACCTTATGATCTTCAAAAATGTAGGTGTTAATGCTCATCTTTTAACTTGGTAAATTCTCATATTCTTTTGTAGCTCTCTTCCAAGTAGTGTCTTTGATAAGTTGCAGAGAGCGAGGTCTCTTTTGTGGCTTTCTGCAATCATTGCAGCCTTGATTTTGGTGACCTACAATAAATAGTAATAATAAAAAAATTAGTGTATACATAATACCATGATGTATAATCATATGTATGTGCTAGGATTAACTTTCACTCGGTTTGACCAGCTACTTTCAATACCATTCCTTTGATTATTCTTATATTGTAAAATAATGCTATTTATGCACAGTGGTCGAACTCATCTTTTAACTTAGTAAATTCTTGTATTCTTTTGTAGCTCTCTTCCAAGTAGTGGCTTTGATTATACTTTGCAGAGAGCAAGGTCTCTTTTGTAGCCCTCTGCAATCCTTGCGGCCTTGATTTTGGTGACCTACAATAAATAATAATAATAAAAAATAATTTATTGTATACATAATACTATGATGTATAATCATATTTATGTGCTAGGATTAACTTTCACTCGGTTTGGCCAGCTACTTTCAATACCATTCCTTTGATTATTCTTATATTGTAAAATAATGCTATTAATGCTCAGTGGTCGAAATAAGAGTAAACAATCACTGTACCGGAGAGAATTTCAAGCATAGTTTCAACCTTCAAAGCCTGAAGCTATGCTCAAAAATCACTCCTCCACATTGATGATTTACTCTTATTTCGATCACTAAGTTTGTAGTAGCTTGTAACTGCCAATACATCTACCTTCAACATAAAATCATAGTAGAAGAACTGTGGCTGATGTGATATTAGCTCTGTTGTTATGATATTGAAATATTGTATTTTTACGAGAGAATTTTGTTAATTTATATTTTTGATCTTTATTTTTTCGAACTTTGTAAATATTGTTTTGTTGGAAAAATTATTTTGTTGTATAGTTTCTATTTTTTTTAAACTATTAAAATATTCAACCGATAAAATTGTGGTGGAAAAAATCTGGTGGAAATATAATTGGCAGGTTTTTTGGAATTTTGTCAGACAAAATTTTGGCGAAGCTCAAAATAAGTTTTTTTAATATCCTAGTAAAAAGGGCCTCAGAATTTTATCTCAATATTTTGCTCCGTTCAATTCCCTATACTAATTTAGTAAATGCTAACTAGATTAACTGCTACTTGACGTCCTGTAGGATGGTATTTACAAAGTTCAAATTAAGGTTTTTCTTAAGGCATTACTAGAGTAATTCGTTAGCCTTAATTGCAATAACACAATAGTAAAAATGATTGAACCAAAATTTTTTATAACTTCTCAATGGAGATGCTAAACCTATTTGCATTTTCTATATGCATATAGATTGTAATAATCATATAGTGTAAATGCATAGATACAGGCTGTATAGGCTATAATACCAAAAGCCTATCATACATATATCCTATATACATGTTGCTTTTGTACGTACAGCACGTAGCATAGGTTCATGGCATATATTTTCCATTTTATAAGCATAATTTAATACATGACCATGAATTTATAGGAACGGTATTGCATTCTTATTTAGGCTATACGTAGTACTATGTATAATGTATTCAAATTATTTCTGTGTAAAATCTATGTGACTTCAACTAAACATTAAAGTAAATATTATGCCAAATTATAAGGGATAGTGTACTTAAAATGTTTTTAATTTGCTATGACTTTGACTCTGACTGCAGTCATATTTGAAATTTATAGTATGTAGCTTATGTAGCACATATTTGTAGGATATTACCAATCTTAAAAGCATATAATTAAATTTGTGACCATGTAGGAAGACTGTAGCATTCTCGTATAGCATATACATGGTACTATAACTTATAATGTATGCAAATTATTTCTGTGTGCTGGATTTAACTTTTTCTCAGTTTGTCTGGCTATTTTTTAATTCAGTTATTTATTTATTTTGTGATATCTATTATTTTTTTAAGTTTTGTATTGCGCAGAAATAGTACAAGAAAAATCAGTTGCAATGGAGACGACGATTCAAAAGATATGCAATGTGAAAATAGAGGTACCTTTCAAAGTTGCAAATATTTGTATATCCAAGCTTGCAGAAGAGTACACAAAAGTTATGCAATTAGGAATTGCATTGATAATGTGATATTAGAATAATGTGATACTGAGTGCTTGTTTATGAATGTTTGTAACTTTTTAAAATGGGGCAAATGTTTTTTAAGGGGAGGTTTATTCAGATACTCTAAAAGGGGAATTATGGTTTCTAATCATCCTCCAATTTATTGTTAAATATGAAAGCTCTTCAAAATGCAAACTAATGTTATTTATTCTAATCAGTTCATCAAATGGTTCTTGAGTTAGGTCGTGATAAAATGATATTTGTTCTAGCATAAAGCACGCACATGCTTGCTTTTTGTACCGTATTATAATGATTTTTTCGATCTTTCGCCTCACAAAGCTTTTTTTCTAACTTTCAACTCTTTTTTTTCTCTTGGAACTTCAAGTTTCTATACTTTCTAATGGTCAAGCAAGAAATGTCAAAAGTGAAAAAAAGATAATAACTCGTACTAAGAAAGATGGTGTTCCAGTGTTTTTTATATCTTCTCTTCTAGAAATGCCAAGATTAAATTTTAGCAACATTCTTGTTTTACTTTTCATTGTAAGAAAAAGTTCTGTTGCTATTACGAAAAGGTCCTCTGTTTTTCTGCAAAATTTTGTTTTGAATTTAGTTTCTGAGAATAATAATTTAAACCAATCATGTTTAGTGTGAAGTATTTCCATGGTATTTTAATCCAATCACATTTAATTATTGGTATTGGTATTATATTATTATCCAAGCACAGTTTGATCCTGTGTAATTGCTGTACTAATACCATTGAATCAACTGAGTATTTTCTCTTGCACCACCCTACTTTCTCTTCCTCTTGAACATACATTTTTGATAATCTTCACACAAAAAACATCACTGTTTTTCCTTTTGACCCTATTAGGCCTAGACTTTAAGGGGACTGAGAGCCTGGGGGGAGGGGTGCATGAGCCCCTTCCCCTCTTTATAATCTGAACGGCTGAAAAATTTTCTTTTAATTTTACACTACAGGTTCTTCAAACCATAAACTACATTTTCGCATAAAAATAATTAGCATGTACCCTATTGTTTCATACTCATGATGTCATAGCTTATCTTGATATGAAAATTCATTTTTGTATGAGTGTAATGTGTTGATACAAAAACTTGTCAAAAGTAACTTTTTAAGTAGAATAAACGTCAGAAACAGATTCAGCAAGAAACTATAAGTCCAACAGCGTGTCATATGTCATATTAAAGAAAATAAAAAAAATATTCGCCTATTTTATTTACTATTTTTTAGAAATCATCGTAATGCCGAAGATTAGCAAATTATTTTTTAAATATGTTTGGGATTTTTTCTTCTTAATTAAAAGTTAGAAAAGTCAGAAGGTTTGAGCATGGTATCACTTTTATTTAAAAATGTATTCACAATTTAATAGGCGGGGGGCCATGATGGCTTAATAGAGTTAAGAAGAGACATGGGAACGGGAACTAGTGACTAGGTCTGGTGGGGCAACTGCAAGTTCCTTTCCAGAATGCAAGCTATTTTGGATTCTTCTATTCCTGAGGGACAAAGTTACTAATTGTCCCAAGCCATGAAACACACAGCTGTCAATCATTTGATTCTGAATCGTGCTACTCAGCTACCGCAGTACAAAATTCTTTGTGTGCATTATTTAACTTCCAGCCTTGATGTCACATTCGGTAAAAGAAAAAAGGAAAAGTAGAACAACCACCCATTGATAAATATAAAGCCTTGGAAGATCAACCTGACTATGTAACAGCAACAGCAGAAACAACGATGGAAACGAAAATAACGGGATTTTAGATGCAGATGTAAGTTTTGCAAACAGCATTGTTTCAGTATTGAAAGTTTTAAAATAACAAATCGCAAAGCAAAGATTGAAATTCAGCATGTTCTGCTGAGACATGGATTTTAGTCTGAATAATGAGATTTTATTTATTATTTATTTTGAGGCTAGTTGCTGCGTGTTATATACTTGTACTGTAATGGTATGTATGATTGCATATACATTAAGGATTATCTCCTAATTAATATATGCAAAAATGCAATTAGTTGGGTTTTTTTGATATGAAGAGTATGGTGGCTCATCTCTGTCATATTTTGTAACAGTATACTAGCACTACGTAGTCCAAAATCGTCAGATATGCAGTTTTTTCGATATTTGCAGTTGAATAAACGTTGATTTTCATGAAGATCGATGATCCGTTGATCCTAAACGTTGACATCGATGATATCGTTGATTTCCGTTGATCCTAAACGTTGACGTCAACGACATTGTTGATTTCCGTTGATCTTAAACGTTGACATCGATGATATCGTTGATTTTCGTTGATTGAGAACGTTGATGTCAATGACATCGTTGATTTCCGTTGATCTTAAACGTTGACATCGATAATATCGTTGATCATAAGCATTGCATTGTGATGCCCGCTGATTTTCGTTGCAAGCTTTGATATTTTCTGAGATCAACAGTTTTAATGTCGAATGTGCGCATGTTGTTGTGGAAATTGTACTCCTAATACTCTACTCTTAAATCAGGACACCATAATATCAAAGTCCTTTTTATACTTTTTTAAAAACACTTACGTAAACTTGCTTACTATGATCATACTCAATAATCAGTTTTTCTGACCATCACACTCAATAAAATCAGTCTGACTGTTCGTTAATCATTCAGTGTCATAATCAAATTTACGTTATATATATATATATATATATATATATACACGACCTGTGTATACTCAATATAAACATTTGTTAGAAACAGGTACAAACGCATTGCAAATGGTCTTTTAAAACCATTTACTGTATATCGTTTTTTGTACACGGTAATTTACTTGGTTAAAATCATTCATATAAAATGTAAAGTAGAAAACATTTAGTCATTCTCTCCTTTGCAGAGAGTCTTACAAACGTATCCACAAAACATATGCAGTGGAGTTCTCAGGAGGTTTTAAACGATCGAAATGGCTGAGAGCAAATAATTGCTTCAGAAGAAGAGTAAAAAGTCTGAAACTATGTTCCAACATCGCTCATCCAATTATTATTTAATCTTATTTCGACATTCTAAGCGTTTTGCGTTGAAATATCAACATAAACATTCCTATGCCAAGTGTGGAAAAGAACAATCTACTAATAAATTTCCGTCCCTGAATTTCGGTTCTCACCTGGCGCTACGGAGCGTTTTCGACAATTTTTTTAATAGCTGAGTAAAAGCATAGAACGAAAGGAATGTAGGAGTGACCGTTTCTGTTCTAAGTGTGAGAACGACTTCCTAAAAACCTATCTCGTTAGCGCCCGGTGAGAAGTAAATATTAATAGTTGTCCTAAATATTTTAACTGGAACTCCATCTTAACTTTCCTTTTGATTTAGAGAATGTTATGAAGATAGAACTTGATCAGCCCAAGTCATCGAAGAACAGAATTGAAAGTTTTGATTTACGTTAGAAGACCAAAGAAATTTAGTAAATACATAACACACCAATTACGTTTTATAGACCACACGATATTTTGATACAAAGTTCTTTGGCATAGACTGTATTATTTAATAGAATATTAGTAGCTGTACAATCCATACCATAAAACTGCAAATATAAGCCCAGGGCTTATATAAGTTCGTAAGTAGCTATTTATCGGCGGGCTTTTTAGTACGAGTGGGACATATATACCTTAATAGAACTAATTTTCGCGGGAAATTAATTTAATCAAAAGGAAAACACTAACAGAACTTGATCAGATGATGCGTAGAACTAACTACCTTGTATTTATTACCTGGGACCAAAAGTGCATAAATGCTTATCTGTCATGAACTATAAGAATTAATAGAAAAATTAACTGGATAGTAGCATATAAACCATTGCGCGAGGGGCTTAATTCGGAGTTTTACGGTATGAATATTATATTACGCATGAGCAAAGGCCGTCAAAACTTGTAAACAGTTTAAACTGTGCATCTTTTAGAAGCAACACATTTTTCAAACAGTACTAAACGTGGATGTTCCAAGAAAAAGAAGTAGTTCCAGTGTTTGAAATAACAGCAAATAACATACGCGAAGGTGAGATTTTTGAGCATTGCTTCTATCCTGAAGAAATGTTCAAAAATCACTCATCCACAGTCATTAGTTGCTCTTATTTTAAACACCGTACTTACGTAATTTGATATCAAACTCAATGCGACGCACGAATGTGCAGTACACTCCCAGTAACTAGAACCTTCAAGGGAGCAAGGAAAATAGTTTGACTAAGCAAATGTTCGACTTAAGCACCCGTTTACTCGAATTGTGGCAAAGATAACACATTAGTTTGACTTAAAGCAATGTTCTCTTGACATTTTAATGAAACTTTACTCATAACAAATGAGCGCAGCTTGAAGCCGGGAAATCAAGGCCCTATTTTCGATTTTTAAATTTAGTTCGTAAGTTCGAGTTATTGAGTAGTATGAGAAAGTATTAAAGTAAGGCTCAAGGGACCAAGGAAATTAGTTAGGGACAGCAAAAGTTCGACTTATCCAGTGTTCGAGTTACTGGGAGCTTACTGTATATACAAAGAATAGCATATCGTTGAAACGGTGCGTCAAAGATCTCTCTCAACCCTAAGTAACGTCCTTGCCGGTATGCGGGGTCTTTTTAACTACGTTAGAAGGATGTCACTTTGAGGTTGTGACATTTTTTAGACATTGACAAGACGTCGTTTCTCCTCTGGCAAAAGGAACATTTACCGAATATTTTGTACGCCTTATATGGGGAGTATCCCGCATTCATATATATAATGTATACCAAGTTACTATGGTAACATCATTTTGCATAGTTCTTGTAACTTTCCTTGTCCCATAGTCTGGATTAGCATATTTTATATCAAGAATTAACCATGAAAATTAAGCTCACAAGAACTTGATTCCAGTGCTTCTTCTAATGTCTAAATCCAAAAAAGAGAAAGCACTGTGATTGAGCTTGGTTGGTTGAAATGTCTACCAAATGGCTAAAGTCGAGAAGCAAATAATATAAGGTGTAAATTAGAAGATATTAGCATTCAGTCTAGCTATTAATTTTATACTTTCAATTTTGGATAGCCGTATTTCAAACATTTGTTTTCTCAAACCACTTTTCAATCCCTGTTGGAAGGGTTTCCATACGGATAACTCGAACCCAAGCAAGTTTTAGATTAAATAAACTAGCCAATACTCACAAAATTGACTGCCACTCATCAAACCACTAAAAGCTATCAATCTCTCAAACACTATGCTCCACTAAGAAAGAGTCTGTTATCTCGAACAAACTGTCAGGTCCCGTGCGTTTTTAAGATACCTTAAGGGAAGTAATTTTCGCGGAAAGTCGAATCTTCACATTCGCGAAAATTAGTTCCCGCGAAAAATTTCAAAACACCTGATTTGCGGAATTTAAAATTTTAGTCGGGAAAAATAAGGAACGTTTTTCGCGAAAAGAAAGAACAATTTAACGTTTTCTAACGGAAATTATCAACGTTTTGTGTGAAAAGAAAGAACAATTTACCGTTTTCTAACAGAAAATATCAACGTTTTTCGTGAAAAGAAAGAACAATTTACCGTTTTCTAGCGGAAAATATCAACGTTTTTCACGAAAAGTAAGAACAATTTACCGTTTTCTAACGGAAAATGTTTGCAATTAACGTTTTGCCGCATGGTTATAAACTCTCAGATTTAAATTTGTCAGTTAGTCAAATCAAGTTAGTCAAGTGGTTGATCACTAGCAATTCATAAATATATACAGCTATGAGATTTATTAGATCACTTTTCTGCCATGGTCTTCGATTACTATCTCATGTTACAACTGGTGGTTACATCTTCATGAACAGCACCAAATTATACACAGCTGCTGACGATAACAGAAAACGTAGGTTTATTTATCTGATTAAAGAATTTTGTTCAGAGAATGGTTCAGAGAGTGGCCTCAACCTGACAATTATTCGTTCCTTTCTCTTCTAAAATGTTGAACGTTTTTATCCTGTCATTCAAATGTTTTTATTGTTTAATTAGTATGTTCGATTTTAGAAGGCGTCTTAATAAAATTACATTTGTTTGAAAATAGTGGCTTATTTTTGCTTTATGCTTTCCTTGATATCTGGAATTCTGATCCCCAGATTAAACTTGTAATGGATCCTCTTGATTTAAACGATTTTCATCTTTATTGTAGGGCCATGTAACTGCACATCCCATGGTTGCAATGGGGAAATAAAGCGTCCTAGAAAGATACAAAGTCACATTAAGGATGACATTTTTAAAAAAGAAGAAGATAATAACTTGGTTTATACAAGAAATCTATCATCTACCGAGGGTATATATACATCACACTGGTCAGCAACAACAAAAGTAAATTCAAATCTTACGTTATTGACTCAATATGAAGACATTACAATGTCCATTACAACTGGACATTATTGACATATCAAGACAACACATCCGTATACGTCTAAAGAGGCAATCTCAGAAGTTTTTAGAAATACCGAAAAATTTTACATAAACAAAAACAATGACTATCCTAGTTCTTTTACTGAAGCTAAAACAATTTTAGAACCGTTTCTGATTCCAATGGAATCATATAACGCATGTCCGAATGACTGTATCTTGTACAGAGATCAATTTTACAATGATAATTTATGTCCTCAGTGTGGCCATGAAAGATATCAAAACGGGAAAAATAACTTATACTTATTTCCCTATTGGTCCACGCATAGGTAGGGTGTATGGTTCAGAAAACCTTACTAAACTGCTTCATAAAAACTGTACAAAAAAGAAATAACAGACATATGGAAAACGTGGAAAAGAAAGTGGTTTGGCAAAGATGGAATATTCGAGGGAGATAACTTTGCTACTCCGTTAACTTTTTCTTCTGACGGACTTAACCCATATCGAGCAATAGGTTCCAATTATTCAATGTGGCCTATTGTTCTGCAAATGCTATATTTTCCACCTGAATTACGAAGAACTGTTAGAGCCCTATTACTATGTGGTATAGTACCAGGCAATAGGGCAAGAGAGCCATACTCGTTAGAACGGTATCTAGCCTTACTTGTAGATCAGCTACTGCAATTATCAGGATGTAGAATTTATTTTGCCTAATAACCTTAAAACCCTAAAAAACCCTAACCTTAAAAGCACCAATCTCGTTGAAAATTGAACTTTTAAGATTTGTTTTAGACTTTCCAGGAATTTCAAAGGTACTTTCATGCCCAGGTCATGGATCAATTAAAGGTTGTTCTTGGTGTGTTATAACTGGACATTACGACGGGACTGAAGGACAAATGCAGTCTATAATTGGCTCAAGAAGACGAGAACAAAAAATAAGGTAATTAACTTTGATATTGTTTTTGTAGTATAGTTTAAAGCTGCAGGCAGTACCGTAATGCTTCGATTAAATGCCAGGGGCGTTTATTAAATATTTTCATTTGCAGAGGATGCGTTTAATCGAGAGGGCATTTATTAAAAAATATAAGAATTGCGAATTGTTATTACAATAGTAAAAAAAACAAAATGCAAACAAAAAGTATGATGGTTTAAACAATAAATATTCAACAGTTAACAATGTCAATTTCTTCATCTATATCGTCTTCATCAATGATATTAAGTTGTGGTGCAGTGTCAACAATATTCTTTTCGGAAATTTTAAATGGGTTCAAATCAAGTTCCTTATTTTGAAGCAGCATCGTTTGGTTTTTTAAATGATTCTATCCTGCTTCAGTTAAGGCCATAATGCTGCTTCGTGAGCATTGCTTCTGTTTCAAATAAACGCCCCTTTTAAGAGGAGGTGTTTAAAAGAGGGAGGCGTTTATTAAATATTTCAGTGTTCAGAGGGGGTGTTTAATCGAGGGGGCGTTTAATCGATGCATTACAGTATAAGTTAACTTTTTATTTATTATCCCTTGCATAGACTGAAGGCAACTTTTACTAATTTGTAAAAAACAATTATTGTGAGATTTTGCACGACTGAAACCAGTGTTTGAAATAAGAGCAAATAATCACTGTGAAGGAGAAAAGTTTCAGGCTATAAAGACTGAAAAATATTTTCTTTGCAGTGATTATTTTCTTTTATTTTTAATACTGCCTTACTTATTTTACTTTAAATCTTCAGGGATGAAGCTACACGAAGTGTCCAAACCATGAAAGTTATACGATTGGGAATGAAGCCCAAACACGTTACAGAGCAAGAACATGCAGATAATCATACAGAGGAATTGGAAATGGAGACAGAGACAGAGGAAACAGAGGATATGGATGCTGAAGGAACAACAAAACCAGTGATACTACCAAAGTACAAGATACCAAAGGGGTTAAAAGAAGGATTAATTGTGGCAATCTACTACTCTTCATCTCCATGTATCGGAATGCTATCCCGAGTTAATGGAGATGAAGTTGTAGTAGATGGTCTATTAAAAAAACCTTAAAAACCGGCATATTTAAAACATAAAAAAATAAGGACATTGTGACCAGTGAACTGTCACTGATAATTGCCGCAAATATAAATATGGAATGGCGACGTTTGTCAGGTTGAAGATTGGGTTTATATAAAACAACTGCATGAATGGTACAAATACGAAACAGATGATTTCACAAACCATATGTCTTAGCAGTTTTGTAATAATTGCATGTGGTTTGTGCAATCATCCAGTTGTCGTAAATATTTTACACGCTTTTTTTTGTAAAGCACTGGTCAAACGGAGCCTTCATTTTATGTGACAGTCTTGCATATGTTGCATAATAGGTTGGCTTCGTTTGACATAAATGATGCGAAAAAAATGAACATAAAATAAAAAGACTCAATTTATATGGCAATGTACTAAATATTGACATAAATGATATGTCGTGATGCTTCGACGATAACATCCTCAACAATGCGTTAATGCGTTTTTGTGTTAATGAATTCTTTCGTCGATGTAATAAAAATAGATTTACCTTATCAAATGGATCTGATGTCCTTAGTACTCTTTTATTTTGCCAATCAACTTCTGATTTAAAATACTTCTTAAATTTTTCTCTAATTTCTTTGGCATCTCTGGAAAAAATGTGATCCCAGGTTTCTTACAGAAATAAGTGCCGTGTTTATTACTCTTATCCCAATCACCTTTGCTATATCTATTTGGACAATATTTGTTTGTTTTACCAAGTACTATTCCAAACACCAGATAGTTATGACGGGCTACCACAGCTTTAGTTATACAAACTACTGCTTCAATTTTTGCTATTATTGGTGTTCTAAAAACCTGAAATCGACATGCACAAATTCCAAAAGAATAAAAGAGACTATGATCGTACAGTCTCATGTCTCGAGCAATAAATGGTACTCGCCATATTCTTTTCTTTCTTTGCATTTTTTCCATACCTAAAATCTCCTTTTTTGTGCTGGTCCTAATTTTACTCTACATCACTGTCTTCTTAGTAGGAATAAAGTTATTAAGGTTATTGATGTTAACATCTAAAAGCCTTTTGCGATAAAAAGTTTTCAAATGTAAACAAATAGCTATTTCTTTTGATGTTCACTGCTGTTGATCGATATCGATCGAATGGTTGATTCAATTGAATCTGATCGAATCGACACTATGCGTTTCAGTGGAAACCTACTTTTAGTTTGCATTTTTCGAACACTGTCATATTCAACAATAATGTGGAGGGTGATTTTCCATCTTTAATCCTGCTTTAAAAGAAGATAATAGATAAAATAAGTATGTTTTAATGGAACCTTCTTTTTGAACAAGTGAATGTGCTTAACATCATAAAAATAGCAAGGTGCTTCAAGTGCATTAAATATTAATGACTCTAGCACCCACTGTTACACAACCCAATGGCATAAAGTTTTTCAATGTCTACATTAAAGACAGTAGAACAATGTCGAACAACGTTCTAGTGTCATTACGGCTAACTTTGAACAATGTTTTGCATACTGAGAAGTGGGGTGTAGTATTACCATATCACTCTGGTGATGTGTGTGTAACTGAACCAGGGGGTAAACATTCTAAATTTAATATTTAGTATAAAATCATTATCAGTTTAATTGAAACATCTTAAATGTTTCGAAATGAGTCTTGTTCGTATGATTATTAAATAGATCACTATGTATTCTGTATATTCCCATGATACGTATGTCCAATTGCAGTTATATGGTGTCACGAAGTTGTCCAAATTAAATATTTGTGCTAATCGATCAGAAACATTTAAAGAACTAACCGTACATACAATCACATTTCTTAAAAATAGATTATTTTACATTTCAGCATGGTCAACAATATTTTGAAGTAAAATGGCGGAAAACTTGGGAACTTGCTGAAAATATCCCTTCCACTCTGCTTGATGAATTTTGGGGGTTAATTAATTATTGCCAGTCAAGGAACGTCTCCACACGGAAGGTTTGTAGCACTTCTCTTAATTATTAGTAGGTATCAATAGGATTATACATTTGACCTTCTCCAATAAGATAACACCGATTTCCAATTTTTTTAAATAAAAGAAGTTAGTCTGAATTAAGTGAACACTAAAGAATACATGCAATACATGGCCAACAATGTTGCATTGTCAAACTTCGTAAATGTTCTCTTTATTCTCAGATTTGATATGCGTTTGAACATTTGTTTCTCACAAGAATTAAATTTTTATGCTACAAATTTTTAATAGCAAAGATATTTTGAAATGAAATAGACCAATCATTTTCAGAGTATTTAATTGTAGCTAATTATAAAAATAATAAATATACAACATAATCCCTCAGGTGTCAGTTAAACGGATATTAATTAATACACAAAGTTTTATAATTTGAAGAAACTATGCCGCTGTGAGAAAAAACTTGTTCAAAGTCTTCAAAGTCCACAATTAATCTCACACTTTTTTGCAGCAGATAATGCCGCAAATGTGAGTTACCCGAATTGTAGACTAGAGCCGCTATTTCAAAGTTATATGCTCCATTCTCATATAACATTCAATAGTCAAGTCTGAATATAACTGTTGGACTTCAACTATGAAGAATTGTTTTTTGGGTATGGTTTCCAGCTTTGCAGCGGAAAACAAAAATGCTCCTCCACAGATGATGTCTGGAAATTATATTCATACTTGATAGTGTTGACGACTATCATGCTAAATTGTAAAATACCCTGATTTTATGGTGTTGTATCTTTTGATGTATTGTATTGTGTTTAAACTAAGAAAACATGCGGTTTGATCATTATGACAGCAAAATCTGTTAATTTTATTTCAATCTTTCTTCTTAGAATTCTTCTTTGAGTAATGGTTGCACTTCTGTTTCACCATTGGTAATGCAGTCTGGTAACACAAACACATCAGTTGCTGTAACAAATAAATCTAGTATATCATCTGCACGAAGTTCCCTCATACAAGAAAGCAGCTCTGAACAATATTTAGAAAAAAATAAACAGACTGAAGTGAATACATCTGTTAATATAGAAGCTGTAATGACTGAAGATTCAATTTATTTATCTGAATTTGCAATGGATGAGATAAAGTCATTTGTTCAAAATCAACCAGTTTGCTCTGAGTGTGTTCATGGCAAAGAAGATTTTGCAGTAACTGCCACCAAGATCCCAATAATGCCTCTTAGTATGTTTAAAGCAAAAGAACTAGGGAACAAATTGTGAGTATCCTATTTTTAGTTTCTTATTACTGTTATTTATCGAAAAACATTTTGGCATAGAGTTTAATTATAAAAATGAAAACAAGAAGCTTTCTTGAATGATGTACTTTGGATGGGAACAAAAAGGAATATTATGTACGATAGATTTTAAATAAGGTTATTAAGTGGTGAAGTGCAAATTGAAAATCTGGAGGTTGAAAATTGTCATTTAAAAGGTGTCATTTTCCTTTAAGGACTACATTTCACATTGTGATGGTGAGCAAAAAGTGAAATTGCAGTGGTATGGTAATTTCTAAAATAAACACCCACCCTCATTTTAACACCCCCTCTAATAAGGGCCCCACCACCAACTATAGAAGGGCGCTTATTGGAAAATCAAAACACTGGCAGGCATATTTGGTTGGCGTTTCTTCGTAAAAGTCACATACAGATACGTAATTGACACTTATGTGGTGTCTAATAATTCTTTGTGTCAAAAATTTTGATTTTATAATTGGCTTAATACAGTATCAGATTGAGACCATTTTAGTATTGTGGGGATGCTGAAGAAGTATCTAGTACAGGCGAGAACAAGTAAACTAGAATATTCCGTTAGACTGTATCTTTAAAAATATCTAATCGAAACAACGACAGTAAGAAATAAATAGTCACTTTATTGTGATTATGCGATAAGCAACATCTACTTACAATCAAATAACTCAAAACAAAAAACTTCTAACCCCAACAAACTATGCTTTTTATATAATAAATATCACAATATTAAAATTGAAGCACTGGACGAACATGCAATTTTTCTCTATTGATGTTGGAAGTTTTTTGTTTTTTTTACCTCACATGCCCCAACTAAATTGACGTTATCGTAAAAGGAATTCCAGCTTATAGTAATAAAGAGGCTTTAAATGGGTGGTAAATGGGCAGATACCAGTTGTCTAGATAAACAAGTATCAATTTCAGGGTATAACTGTTCATGTCTACAAAAACAAACCATTTAAAATTGAATGGAACAAATCGATTTAAGAATCATGGAAATTTATTATATACGTCAAGATTCAAGATTTTATGAATACATTGCCAATGGCTGAGAGGTCCCATTTTTGAATATCATAGTCACCACGTTTTACTCTGATAATTAACTCTTTATAGATGTCAAGAGTATCTCCAAATGTCCAGACGACACTTTTAACTTTTACACTTTATACCAACATGGTGTCAAACATTCTCATTGATACACTAATTTAGCGTCACCTTGATACCTTCAGAGTCTTACAGTAAAGATATGTACTAATGTTTTTATATTTTATGGTAAATCCTTAAATAAGCAACTGAGCTGTACATTAATGTTTGACATTTTATAGGGGGCTTTTATTTCAAGATGTCATAGTTGGTCATAGTTTTAATTGAATTTCATTTTACTACTGTTAACTGTTACAAAAATGTAAGGCATTGTTCACGACATTGGATATGATATTATATATGATATATATTATAAAAGCATAGTAATTGTTTACCATTTGTAAAGGGAAACAAACCACCCTCTCTAAAATTTCTCTAAAAAGTGCTCGCAGGTGCTACTTTGAGGATTTACCATATTTCTTGACAAGGAATTAATCTGATTTGATAATGATCTTGTTATATTTGATTTATACTTTCTCCTTAGGTTTATTTGAACAATGATTGCTCTTCTGCTTCACTATCAGTAATAGAAACATCAATTGTAGAAGAACACTCTAGAACATTATCAAATAATCCTATATTGTCATCTATGCTGGGTTCTCCATTGCAGGACAGAGGCTCCGATGAAGACCTAGAAAAAAATGAACTTGCTGAAATTGTATCATCTGCTCCAAGTTCTCCATTACAGGGAGGAGGATCCGATAAAAACCTAGAAAAAAATAAACTTGCTGAAATAGTATCATCTACTCCAAGTTCTCCATTACACGGAGGAGGTTCCGATAAAGACCTAGAAAAAGATAAACTTGCTGGAATAGTATCATCTACTCCAAGTTCTCCATTACAGCGAAGAGGATTTGATGAAGACCTAGAAAAAGATAAACTTGCCGAATTGAACTCTTCTGTTAAAACAGAAAATAAATTGACGGAGCATTCAAAAAATTTATATGAACAGCTCCGACCTTCAATGGTTCTATTAGACCGCTGTTGTACAAAGGATTTTAAATCATCTATTTCTCAAAGCAAAGTAAATGGGAAAAAGAAAAGGCCAAAGAAGCCCAACAACGATGTTGTGAGTATACTATATCTTATGTGACTTAAAAGCGGTTACCATTAACTATATTTTTCTGGTAACTGATTTGTTTTTTGTGGAGCAGTTACATTGTAAAATGTTTAAAAAGTTAACTAGTATAATGTTGTAAGGCTTCAAAAGTGTTCTCAATATGTTAGTATGTTTAGAAGTGACATTTTAGTGGTTAGTAGACCCAAGAAAAAATATCAAGGATCCTTATTGAACAAAAATATCAATATATTTGACCATCTTATTTTGATGGCAATCTTCAAGTGAGTAAGGAACATAGGAAGAGCATATTAGATTTGCAACGAATAGTACGCTCATGATTCGTAGCTTTGGTAATACATTTGAATTTAAAACAAAATGTGTTACAGAGATTGTTAAATGCTGACATGAAATCCACAATGAAGGCTATTCTCAGAACATGATGACGGCGTTGAAAGATCCCTTGTGTCTATGGAAGTTATTTCTCTATTAATAGTTTATATCATTTGCTAGTTTTGAGAGTATATACAATTTTTATATATAATTTCTAAATAATATTTACGTTTAAACGTTCAAGTATTCTGAAACATCTCTCCTCCACAGTGGGCAGTTATTTTGATCCCTGATCTTTTAACGGCATTAACTTTATTTATCCATCTTTAATCTATATACCACAAACATTGTTTAACCCCATTTGGCTTAGGCTGGCGGCAAATACATTATTTTAAGTGAAAGACTTATTTATATTGTGAGCTGTCCTATCTTCCTATATATAGTAAAGTATCGGATCATTTGCTTTGGTGAATCAGCGAAATAAAATTTATTTTTGACGGGTGTTAATAGGATAATACAACAGAAAAACTTTGGGCCAAATATGGTTATTGAAAGGGTGAATTTTCATTAGCGGAACATTCTCTGTGGAATCCAAAAGAAGACATTCGATTGGTAGAAATTAGTGTGTGATGTCCAATTTCTACCATTGGAATGTCGTCTTTTGGATTCCACACAGAATATTTTGCTTGTGGAAATTTAAAATCCTCTATTGTAGTCAATGGGATTAGGAAGGCAGGGTTGACTGAAAATATTCTGGAAGCTCTTTCCTCCACAAGTGATAACTTGAAGTTGTTTTAACCTCTTGGATAGATAGTGCTATTAATTTGTCATTAACATTGGCAAATAATGGTGAGAAAAATTAATATCATCTTGTTTACTCTTGTTTTAGTCTACTTTGCTGGAACGTTCAAAAGTATATACTTCTGCTATGGGACTAGATGAAATAAAATTGTTACAAGGTTGGAAAAATCTATATGTTCGATTGGCTACCATTTGTCGAATTTGTAGCAAAGAGCAAAAATCTAAATTTAACTCATATTGGCAACGTCATTTTCTTTCACATTCTGATGTGAAGCCATTCAATTGTGATGTCTGTAAAAGAAGTTTTGTTCATTCAAATAATATGAAGAGACATGTATGCACCAAACTACGCAAAGGATCTTTGTGATACATGTTTTGTACTTACCTGTTATTGAATTTAAAAAGTTGTGTTTGTTAACAAAGGAACTTTGTAAAACTTTTTTTACTTGTATGTTATTAAATTTTTGTGTTTGTAAACCATGTGAAACTGTGTAATATTGTTTTGTTTAGTAACATACTAATATATTATGCAATCTACTTTAATGTTGTACCAGCACTTTGTACAATCTGTATATAAGGAAATCATAAGTCACTGCACTTTTTTTACAAGCAACCATTTTTTTAACAACCAGTACTGAGACAACTTCATAAAATCCAACTTATTATTTTTACATTTATATGTCAATTTATTTATACTTGTGTGTAAAGTCTTAGAATTAGGCCTTTCTATTATCTTTCTTTAAAAAGTGAATGTATATCGAAATATTTAGCAACTGATAAGCAATTTTTAGTCCTGAAATTTTAGTGTATTATATAAGCAGCTTTCAGTACTGGGACCTGCCCGTAGTTGCTTATAAAGAAAGTGTATGCAATCTTACTTGTTTGTGAAGAATATTTTTAAAATGTATTGAACTTGTGGTTATTTACTTATACCACAGGACTACAACTGATAGTGCTAGGTTTATGAGAAGTTAACAAAAACACATTTGGAGACAGTTGCTCTCCACTCTTTTAATTTATTTCATAAAAAGAACATTAAAGCTGATCGGCTATAGCTAAGCTACGTCATTAACTTAATTAATAGAAAATAGTTTTACGTAAATGAAAAAGTCCATATTTAGATTGTTTTCTCTTAAAAAGACTTGTGCAAACTTGTACATCTTATTGCTAACCTCGGCAGCAATAATAGCCAAGCTGATCAACAAATTTAGATTCTCAAAAGCTGTGCTAATACTTGCACATTTTCACTTATATCGTATACTGCCTTATTATGAATATATATAACTTAGTGATTTATACACGAGCAACTCTTAACGTTGAATCAAATAATTTGATTTTTTAAAAACTCTGTTTTGGTCCCATATCTATCCATGTTATAGAATGATTGAGATTATCATGGAAGAACTCCTTATTTTGATTATACACTAATCAATAATTCCAAAAGTTTAGACGAATCGGAAATAAATTAATTGTACATAAAAAAATCTGGAAACTCTAGATTACAGACACATATTATATATAGCAGTTATATGTAATCTAATAATAATTTCACTATTAGCTAATTTTATTTGTACCATGTGAAAGAGCATAAACATTTGATGAAAGCACTCACAAAACAGTTTTTTCTCTTGATGAACAGTTTTCGAGTTTGAACAGGCTAAGGTTTGATAAAACTGCCACTTTCAACTGCCACAGTTCAGCATTTTCAAATAGCTATGAAATCTTGAAAATGGCTCGTTTATGTGAAAAACTGTCTCATAAGTAATTTCATCACAAGCAGCCGGTTTCCAGTCTAATAAAAAAGCACTAATTGAGGTTAACCCTATTAATACTAAGCTTTTTAGGGCTCCATTGGACCCCCTCCATCCCTCCATAACCCATGATGTAGTATTGAAACTTTTTAGAAAGTTAGATCAGCACAAAATAAATATTTTACAGTCCTTGCTGTGAATAAAATGCAGAGTCTTAAAGTATTGAGCTCCTAAAGTAAGTTGGGCGCTCTAAAAGCTCACCTAGATTTCAATTTAGATCCTCTAAAACAGTCTTAAATCGATTTTTAGTTTCTGTTTTAAAGCAAAAAAGGTCCCCTGCGCCTGCCCCAACGTAAGAAGTTTCACTTTGTTTCCTTTCGAAGACATTTTTTTAAATTCACGCAGAGCGAGAAAGAAGTCAGTATAATTTCCCGAATGCATATTTTGCATTTACGATATTATTTTTCATGTCGTTCAATGAATAATATTGTAAATGTAAAATATGCGTTCAGCCAACTATTATGCTGACTAAACAGAAATTGGAAAACAAATGTGGTAGACCGAGTATCAATAAAAGAGGGATTTTTTCGAAAATTTTCGAGAATTTGATTTACACTCAACAAAATGATCTTCTCGTAATTTTTGTTGCCTTAGAAATGTTTTAAATTCAGTTTATAAGGATCTGACCAAAGTAACATTTGGATTTAGAAAATTCTTGAAAAATATTTTTTTCTATGAGACTTTAACCACATTCATCAAAATGATTTTCTCATTATTTTTTGTTGACTTAAAATTTGGACTCAGAAAACCTTTGAAAATTAACTTTTTATTGTATTTTGGGGGAAGTTCTCTCCTCAATTTTTTAAGATAATAAAAAAAATATATATTTTTTAACATTTCAAGAATTGAAGTCTCCATTTTGATTTTGGGAAGCTTTCTTCATTAGTTTTGAAATAAATATTAATGTGTATCAATGTGTTTTACTTGAATTACATTGAATTATCATCATGAGTATAACTGTTTCTAACATTAATAATGACCCATGATTCAAATTAGAAATATAATGACAATACACAATTCAACAGAGGAAGATTTGTTAATAAAAGAATAATTTTTTTAATGAATATGTAATCTTCTATTTCATTATTCTTTAATTCTTTTTAATTTTAATAACGGATGATGACAACCACCTTTACTTTACAATATTTTATTACTGCTAATAGATATCATGTTCCTATTCCTATTATGTTAATTATGTTTAATATATATACTACTTTAAAATGTTTTATTAGGTGATAGCTTAATACGTTAAGTGTAATGTTTAGTACATTTAAAACAAATGCCTTAAGTTAAAGTATACTTTATTTATTATACATATAATGATATGATGTGTAATGATATGATATCCACTGTGGAGAAATTATTTTTGAGCATTAATTTGAAATTTCACTACACTCCTCCACAGTGATTTGCTTTGATATAATTTTATCTTGATAATAGTGTTTCAATTATTCAAACTTTATCAATTTAATAAAGACATTAAATCCTAATGCCATGTAAAGTTTGTGTGTTTATCCTCGATATGAAATTTCACTACTCTCCTCCACAGTGACTTGACATAATTTAACTTGATAATGGTGTTCGAATTATTTATTTGACCTGAAACTTTATCAACTTAATAAGGACATGAAATGCTAATGCCATGTAAACTTTGGTGTTATCCTGGATATGAAATTTCACTACTCTCTTGAAAAAGGTGTTGCAAATGTTTATTTGAACTGAAACTTTACTATCTTAATAAAGACATATTTCAAACTCTGACATATAATGTTTCTATGCAAATCATATTTATGTGCTTAGATTCACCTTTCAGTTGGTTTGATGGGCTACTTTCAATACCGCACCTTTGATTAAATATGAATGAGATGGTTCGAACGGAATATGTTCTACTCTTCGTAGCACACTGAACCACCAAATATATTACTAGATTATATAAGTTATGCACTGTTATGGGAACGTTTTCATTTATTAGAACTTCATATGATTCTTATTTGTTGAATTGACTCAATGTCTTGTGGATGGCTGCTTTAAATACTGTGCATAATTTCCAATAAAGACCATAATTCAATTGATAGAGAATCTTATACTTTTAGGTTATGAGAAAGGCAAAAATTCAAAAACTACACTATCTACGAGCAAAATGGATTTTCACATTGTTATTTCTTAGTATATATTTATTCGAAAAATAATTTTAAATAAGTTCATGGCCACAATTGAGAAAGTCAGAACATTTCAACATTAGTTTTACAGTTGTTTTGTTTTTTATATGAATGAACGTTGGTATGTTCAAAATCGTTTATTTTTACCTTAAAGGGGAACTAAGGTCTGGAATTTTTTTTTTTAAATTTCAGCCTAAGATGTTTAATAAATCAGTAAATTTAATCAAAAGTTCAAAAATCGCAACGAAAGTCTGATATTTGTCATCAAAAGTATCACGGTCGTC
>JAULBZ010000609.1:0-17521 GCA_032360805.1 Neoturris breviconis
TTAATTTGGCGGTTTTGGGCAAAAACCGCCAAATCCGCCAAATTTTCTTCCCGCCAAAATTTCTTCCCTTAAGGTAAGCTGGTTTGGTCACATGGTTCGCCTACCTATCATCATACACCCGCCAAGTTGTGTTTTCTTTATGCTCAAGAACCGGCGCCAAAACCAAGAGGTCGTCACTTGGATAGCAATGATGAAAAATAAATTTTGCAATCTTGGAAAAACATGGGAAGATGCATGCGTTTTAGCAGAAAATAAGCAGGGATGGAATGACTTTATAGATGTTGCATACTCTATGTGAGCTTTCTATCCGTCTCTATAATCATGCTCATACTGATGCATATTCTTTGAGTTGTCAACCTCGTTCCAGGGCATATACTTTTAGCTTAGTTACCTATATTTAGTTCTTACTACTCACTTATTCTAGTCTATTTTTACACGCAGATTTTCTTTTAAAAGGGCACTGAGAACGAATTTGATGTTTTGTTGTGTTTTTTTTTTCATATCCTTTATTCCGTAATATCCTTAAGGTAAATTTCCGTTTAGCGGGAATTTCCGCGCGGAGTCCGAGGAGGACGTTTCTATTGGTAGAAATTTTCGTGATGCCAATTTCTGTCTTCTTTTGGACACGCGCGAAATGTTTTCGCTGGTGGAAATCCACCTTCATCCTTCATCTAAAGGTGGTTCACACCGAGTAAAGGATATCGTGCGAATGTTTGGGACTCTCTATTGGTAGAATAGATATCTTCTGTATTTTTTACTTTTGCAAGGAATTCTTTTCTCCAAGTAGGAATTAACCTTACAGAGATAAAACCATAGTCATCAAGCATATTTTAAATAAATAAATCAATAATTAATAAATTATCATACATTAACGCAACAGACTAAGAGAGAGGATCGATCATTGTCTGTAGATCAGGCTACATGGAAGAGGCTAATGACACCAGACTCAAATCTGATTTTGTCCAGCCTATTTGCGAAGCACTGGAAACGAGACTGGTAAAAATGTAGCAGCATCACGAATTTTAAAATCGAAACAACAGCATGTAATGTAAACAAAATGTCAATAAGCGTCAGAACTGCTTTTGTAAGTTTTACTTTTCTTGTTGACCCATATTGTTCTCTAGTTCAAGTTGTGGTTATTCATGTTTTAAGTAAATATATTCATGCCAAAGAAAACATTCATATAAGTTTGAGAAAATCGCAGCTACATAAAGAGAAATACAAGTTGTTTTTTGTTTTAACACATTGATTTCTCTAAATATCGAATATTTGTGTACAAGCAAAACACGATGTAATTTTTAAAATGATCCTTCTTGTCATATTCACTTTGTTTTGCTGGCTTGTTTCTGTTCAAGGAGGTATTATATTTGAAAGTTTTGCATGTTTATTATTCTGGCATAATGTATAGACTAGACTACTATAGTACATAAGAGTATAGCTCGCTGTATCTGAAAACACAGAAGCAGGCACAGAAAGGTGTTCTGTGAAATAGGTGTTTTTATTCTCTAGCCGACTTTCATTTCGGGATTATTATTAGTATACGCGTTCATTTCAGAACAGTTTGTTTTCCCAGCTGCACAAGAATTTAGTACAAAAAACAGTTAATATTTCCAGCTACATAAGAAAACGGTACAGTCGTTTCTGGTAAGAACACCTTATTTCCCTAGCCAACCATAGGAATATCCATCCTAGAACAGATCCTATTTCCAGCTGGAGAAATTTTATCTGGTGCCATATTTTCCCAACCTAGATGACATCTCAGAACAGTTCATTTTTCCAGTCAGAGCTTCTCAAAAACATTGATTTTCCAGTTGACGAGATGCCAGCTCAGAACAGCTTCATTTTCCCAACCGGGAGGGAATAGTAGTGCAAGAACAGGTCAAATCTACAGCTGTACCTGGTTTTCTGGAAGGTAAGAACAGGTCTGATTCCCAGCCAGTACACCCCCTTAGAACACCTATTTTCAAGAACACCTTCATTGACTGCTTTTGACAACAGACAATGCCAAACTGTAGTTTTGGGGTTCCCCAGCTATATTTTTTATGCATTCTCTTTTCTAACTTTACATTGATTACCCCCAACAAACAGTTTGAGGAAATTCAGTAAGATAAACATGAATCTTAATCTTACTGTCTCTTTTTCCAGAATTTGTTGAATTATTTTCATTGGTTCCAGATAATTTAAATTTTGGCGATATAATTAGCTTAGTTAATCTTTGAAAAATTTTGAATATTCAACTGCATATATATATTGTATATTTAGAATATTGTGTAGCTAGCAATGTTGAAACTATTTCGAAAATATGGAAAGCTCTATTTGGTTTATGCAAGTAATCTTGAGGGCGTTTCCCTAAATTGTTTCTCATTTCTTAGAATACGATAATATACTGATGCGTGGCTCACAACTGGCTTCGTGCATGTAGTATAAACACGTGTTAAGTAAACTTTATGTGCAATTTGCAGTAAAGAGTTAGATGCTATCCGGCATCAGAGATTAATTTTCTTGTTGACTCTCATTAGTTTTTGTTAAATTTTAAACACGGTTTAATTGATTCAGACGGGAGTCAAACAAGAACTGACACGTATATGGGGTAACAAGGATATCAAGTAGGTAATGCTAAACTCAAAGCCTGCCCATTTGAGACCGTCCTGAACAAATCAACTAAAACCTGAAACGCAGGTGGTCAACTAAAACCATCTCCTGGCAGGTTAACTAAGACCTGAAACTCACACGGTCAACTAAAACCATCCTGACAGGTCAACTATGACCTGAAACACAGATGGTCAACTAAAACCATCTCCTAGCAGGTCAAATAAGACCTGAAATAGACATGGTAAACTAAAACTGCTCTGACAGGTCAACTAAGACCTGAAACACAGATGGTCAACTAGAACCATCTCCTAGCAGGACAACTAAGACCTGAAACAGCAGGTCAACTAAGACCTGAAACAAAACTGAATCAGGGTCATCTCAGACCTTAGTTGATTAAACCAAGACCTGACCCTGTGGTGGTGAACGTACAAACTATAACTCTAGATCATACCTTTGATTTAGGAGCTGCTGCTGAATGGAGATTAAATGGCCTTTACAAAGATGTAAAACTTAGTATTTCTCAACAAACATATTTTAATGCTTCAGCAAGAAGTTGCACTTTACATTGTCAAAAAAATAGGTTAGTATCAAGATTTTATCTTATCAAGTTATGATATATAGTGCTTGAAATAAGAACAAACAATCACTGTGGGGGAGTTATTTTTGAAAATATCTTTAGAATTTATTGTCTTAAGCATGCTCAAATATTACTCCTCCATTGTGATCATCGCTCTTTTTTTGATCAAATAAGATATGCCAAATAGTTCTTTTCAAGTATTTGTAAGACTTTGTATTCTACATAATACATTTAGTATGAACCTTGAATTATGTTACCGGAGAGGGATATTATAGTTACAACCTATGATCAATCTAAGAACTATGAAACTAAGGTATAGAATGCATGATGTATTTATAATCGAGTATATGCTAACTTCATTTAAAATGCCATAATTAAGTATATAGAAGAAATAGATTTGTCATTAGCTTAAATTCAATTTTCCGTACCATGATTTTGGTTAAGTCATTTCCCGAAAATGCTGAATATGATAAAACTTTGGTATTTTCTGTTAACCTCAAGGTTTACTATAAAAGTGTGAACATTATGGTTCCAAAGAGAAAACTTATCACAACAGAGTTGCCAGTGATACTTCAAAGCTGAAAACTGTACCCTACTGTAACACTCCTCCACAGGTGATTTCCAACAGTTATTTTGAGGCTTGCAGCTATTAGTTTGTGAAAATAATTCTTACGTTAAGAATGTTGTGTGTTCTCATCTGCATCAATGATGCTCTCCTTGTCTGTGAATGGTAGGTTGGACAAAGCAATGTTATATCAAGCCTGAATGTAACTGCCAGACACCATATGTGGAGGAGTGTTTTTGAGCATGTCAAAAACACTCCTTCACAGTTGATGTCTGGCAGTTATATTCAGGCTTGAATATTTAACCATAGCTATTCATATGCTGCTATTAAGACTTCATCGTGTACTTGCTTCAACAACATATCTCAAGTTAAACCTTGCAAAAGGTAAGGAATTATTAAGCAACCGCTGAAGATAAAAGTTGAAAGGAATATAGCTATCACAAATATGGAAACTGTATAAAACTCTACTATTTTATTTGAATATTGAAATTTCGATTTTAGAATAGCTCCCCACATTTTTTAATTTTGACAACTTGTGAGATAAAGTTTTCCTAATTTGAATTTTCCACAAAGCCTATCATTTGGCATAATAAGTTAGATTTAAATGCTGTATTAGCACAAAGGAAAAGTTTATATATACAGCACTCTTGAAAGAAGCAAATTTACGAACATAAAGGGCAGTCTAACTTCAGTGCTTGAAATAAGAATAATCACTGTGGAGGAGGAATTCTTGAGCATTGCTTCAGTCTTTCTATCCCGAAGCAATGCTCGAAATTCACTCCTCCACAGTGATTACTTGCTCTTATTTTAAATACTGAATCTGATGTAACTGAATGTCGTAGAAAGTCATGATTTGTGCAATATAGGGTTCGAATTAATTATATCCAAATTTGAACTGTTTTACCTCCTGATATTGTAAACAGCAAAACTCTTGTGCAGTAAAAATACATAATAGTTAGTCACTTAACTAATGAATGTCACTGTCATTCGTAGACTCAGTCTATACATATTCGAAATCAGAATCTAAATCATATGAAGTGAAAATATCGTTTGCACTGTTAAGCAAATCAATGATGTGTGTTGGAAATGCTGGCATTGCGTATCGCAAAGGCTTGCATTTACTATTCTACAATATCCATCCATTATCAAATGGCAACTGAGAGGCGTCAGGCTCATTATAATGAACAAACAAGTACATCTGGTATGCTGTTTTGCACAAAAGAAGTGGCTATCTTCATCTGGTAGAATTTGCCGTCTGGAAAGAACAAACTTGTTCCCAGGGCCCCATGTTCAGTGACATCTCCACTAAGTTCACGAGAAAATAACCTGAGAATGAGTACGCTCACCACCATGCGTTCCCCTACGACCATGTTTGTAGAGGCATTGCCAAAATGTAAACAAGTAACCTTGCTTCCAAACCTCCGATCTAGTGAGCACCGCATTCACTTGACAGAAAATAATCTGAGAACGAGATTGTTCATTGCCACGATTCTCCTTCTGCAAGTCAATTAAAGCATTGCACCCATATGCAAATAAATCCCCTTGTTTTCCCATGATCTTCTGTCCATTGGTCACCACATCTACTTGACAGGACAATGGAAAGCAAGAGTGTTTATTATCCACATATCCCTTGTGCATAGAGGCACTTCTCATGGTTATATATAATTTACATACCCGCACAATGTGTTAATCATAATAATGTCTCACTCCCCAACCTTGCTCACATGGTTCCTCACTAATTATTTATGGGTTAACCTGAGGGCAGAGTTGCTGACATCACCTTGTACCTATAAGAGACAAAGGATGTCTCGAGATACAACACCACAATCCACACCTCATCTATGGGGCCTCTCTGTTCTCCCTAGATGATAAAATACAACGATCAAGGCTCCCATATTGGCATCAAGCTATACATATACCTTTCCCCCTAGACAATAAGATATAGATCTAGGCTATACACTCCCCACATACGATAAGATATTACGATATCCCAGTCTAGCCCATTCTCCATCTATAACAACAAAAAATCCGAACTGATCCTAGTCCCCATATTCCTTTATATACACCAAAAACGAGTGCCTCCTTGGAGGAAATCTAATGTCCATGTAGTTTAGAATAGAATGTGCAGCAATACCCTATGCCACAATATACACCTTGTCCCCGGGTTCTCTTGATATTGACATTAGGCTGTATATACACACTTTCCCCTAGATTGTAACGGTTACAACTGTCATATTGGCATCAGGCTATACATACACCCATCGTATCTAATTTATCTCATTTGACCCCAAGCACCTGCTACATTCATGTTCAGATTGATGTTATCGTAATTACGATCACGTACATACAGTAGCCAAATCTCATTTATCATATACCGTGCTCCTAGGGCCTTCTCTACCCTCCATGTTACTGCATGCCCAGATAAGAATACCATGTGATCGAGTGACAAAGATTTGATACCACAGCTCAATACACCAACTCACTCTCAAACCCTCCTGGATGATGCTGATTAAGAGTCTATTATTACCATTATGAATTATTATTTCAGTTATACAAACAAAAAATTATTACATATATATACCTAATGTTCTTCGATTTACCAATAAATGTACAAATTTAAAAGTTGCATCATGACAAATAACCAGCGATATATATTGTGGTATATATAGTAACACAGAAGTTTATGTATGCTTAGCATATAAATGACTGCCACACTACATCTAGTTTATTTTTACCGTGATCAGACAAGAACATGTTTGCCTCCTGATTTTTGAAACACATTTCTTTGTGTAACTTTTTTTCTGGTTATATCTAGCTAAAACTTCTTACATGTAAAGTCTGAATTTAGGGGGGTTCCAATATTGTTCAAATATGGCAAAATTTGGAGCTGAAATGGAAATTGTGTTGTGTCATCTTTCGATGAGGATTTTAATTTATTTATTGCTGACATGAGTATTTTTTTTTATTAATAAAACAGTTATTTCCAAATAAATGATGACGTCATTTATAATTTTTTGAAATTTAATTCAAATGTTAAAATCTGACAATTCTGTAATTCGTGGGTTATTTTTATCAAATTTAAACAATTGAAATACCCTTTTAAATTTTATTGTTTTGATTTGTGATGTTACAAAAATTAAACAAAAGTTTGGATATTTTCATAAATAAAATTAGACAAAACATATATTTTTTAAAATCGACACCCCAAGCCTATGTAAGTACTTTGAAACTAAAGTATTAATGCCAGAATCATCGTTATAGTAGTGCAATTTCAAAATGAGGAAATTGGACAGTCCTTAAGTTACCTGAGTGAAGTTATGCTCAAATATCACTCATCCACAGTGTTTATTTGCTCTTATTTCTAGCACGGGAGTTACATGAGTAAATAATTCTTTTTTTGTATGTTTTCAGCTTTAGGAAACAAGATTGTTATACAGTTTATTCTACTAACATATTGATTGTCGAACATATTTCACTACAATCATCAGCCTTTTCAAGCAATGACAGTGTGATAATCAACATTGATGTAGCATCATTGAAATTGTTGCCATCTCTACTCGATTTCAAATCATTGAATATATCTGCCAACAACAAGAGTATTGGTAGCAGATATATAACAATATCAAATGATGGACTAAATGGTGTAAATTTGTATATAACATCAGAGAGATTCAGTATTGGCAAAAATGAACTCTGCATTTCTGTTCAGGATAAAACATACCAAACACATGATAGATGCTGGGACATTCTCAAATTCGAAGAGAATATTTTAAGTTACAGAATTATTGGTAGCTATGCCACTATAAAAAATGGTAGCATAGCTTTGAAAAGTAAATTATGTTTGTCATTTTGTTTTAATATCAGTGAACAATTTTCATTTCTATCCCTTGAAATTACTCCCAATGTTTTCAAGAAGCAGACATCGAAGATAAAAGATGTTAAACATAATTGTGTATGTAACGTAAGTGTACAAAATGTTCCATTTGATCAGCCAGGAACATACTCAATGAAAATTCAAATTGAAAATAACAATAGAACATACAAACATGTGATGTATAAGAAAGACTTCATTATCGTTCAACATGCAATTGGATTTGTTTGTGTGAAAACTGCAAAGGCTTTTGATGGCCAAATGAAAACGTTTGAGGCAGTTATTGCAGGACCAAAAGAAAATGTAATATATGAGTGGTTGTTTGGTGAAAGTGTAAAACCAATCATAACAGGTATGGCAAATAATTAGTTCAGCAAAACGCGTTGCAATATATTTCACCATAGTAACAAACACCTTCAAAATCTTTTAATTCCGTACCATCTGTTTCTATTATGTATGTGAAACCAACAGTTTTATTTCAGCATTCTCTATAATACAAGCCTGAATATAACTTCTGGGCATCACCTGTGGAGGAGGGTGTTTTGAGTATAATTTTCAGCTGAAAATTATACTAAAAAATACTCCTCCATGGGTGATGTTTGGCAGTTATATTCATGCTTGTAATAGGAAACACATTAATTGCAGGTGTTGTTGCATATTGTCATTAACTCTTGTTAAAATTGTTAAAATCATTTACTGTATTAGATATTTTTGTTTTTATGCTTCATCTCTTCATAGATAAACCTTCATGCAACTATACAATCTGGATAGGAAAGTCCCCGATGGTTCCTTTAAATTTTACTGCTAAAAATCTTGTCAGTTATAATTCTACAATATTTTCTATACTAACGGAAGTATATTTAGGAAGTAAGTACAGTGTTTGAAATAAGAGAAGGGATTATTGAGCATTATTTCAGCCTTTTCAGCTTTTCAGCTTTACAGTGATTATATACTCTTATCTCAAACACTGAAGTTTTTTTATTATCCCCAAATAAAAATAAGAAATGATTTTTGATGAAAGTGAAAACTTCAAAGAGGAGTGTTACAGTTAGATGTCAATGAAATTATGTTTTATTTTGATCAACTGGAAAATCATATACCGTATTTTCTCAATTTAGCGCCTTTGGTGTTAAATAAATTTTTTCACTTTTTTTGGGGCATTAATTTGAAAAATCATAAAAAAATATGTCTAGATTAACATTGTCAATGTCATGATAATGCACCTTACGGCAATACACAAACTTACATCTATACGTAAAATGTACCTTACGTTAACACACAAACTTACATCTATATGTAAAATGCACCTAACGTTAACACACAAACTTACATCTATACGTAAAATGTACCTTACGTTAACACACAAACTTACATCTATATGTAAAATGTATCCAAAGTAAAACCAATTAACAAAGTGTTTGCATCTCCTAATTCTTTCTAATTAACGCCACATTTTCTTTCGTGGGAGGTTGTTTAATAGGGAGGGGCAATAAAGAGAAAGGGATATTACTAAAATATTTTGCCTTTTAAGTGGAGAGGGGGATATTAAATAGAGAGAGGCATTAATTTGAGAGCGGACGTTAAATAGAGAAAATACAGTTGAGTTTGCATGATTCTTGATATTCCATACGTGGTCAAAAATTATGCATCATTTCATTAAGGGATGGAACTTGAGAGTGAACCATTTAGAATATGAGACTATTATAGAATATTCGTATATGTGCTGGTGAAACAGATGCTAATTCGACAAATCCATATATTTTGACACACACCTTCTCGACCACAGTGGACATTTTCAAGTACAGGTTTTGATAGAAATTTCATATAAATACGATTTTGAATTCACACAGCTGGTCAAATTTTAAAAGTAAGAAAATCTTTACATATAATTAAATAGATCATAAAGTCTATGTAAATTCCTAAGTGTAAAACAAGCAAAGAAATTATATATGAACAAAGGCATATTCTTATTCAATACTGGGTTGTCTCTCATAATAAATAAACTCTCTTTAAGTTTAAGTAGAACGTTTTTGTCGGAATTACCTATCGGGCTAGTATCATCAAAAAGGTATAATGTTATAAACAACATTAAGTCTAGTTGACGGTGGGATCTCCCTAGGACCAAAACTGGTTAAAGGACTGTTCCAGTAGGTTCAAACCCCTGTTTTATAGGAGATAAGTCGATGACAGCTTCATGCTCTTCACAACACCTGATCATGTCTTTTTGTTTATAGACTATCTTAGCAGTAATCATCAAAACATCTCTTTCTCAAAAAAAAAAGACGTTATTTGGACGTTAGAATTAAAAGAAAGAGAAACTCATTTGTCCCATCCGTATACTACAAGCCTACTTTTAGTGCATATATGCTCACTTCAATAGTTTTTTTTTATTTCATTTTAAAACAGGTCTTGTTTCTATTAGATAATTTTCAATATGAAGTGAAAATTTCATTTAGAATTAGAAAAGTTAAAAAGTATTTTTAAGAAAAACGGATTTCCCAGTAATATTATATTATCTTTTAATAAATCATTTTTGCCTCGGGTATCTATTCCTACTGTTAAAAAAAGGAGTTACTTCTCAAACTCGCTCCGGTATTTCTGTTAATGCCAGTTTTACATCTTGTAAGATCACTTTTGTTGTTCACTTTTGTTGTCATATTTCTTTCAGTTTAAGAATATAAGGAGCTCAAATGACTAAATGACACATTAAGGTTGGAGCTTCTGAAGTTTCCCCTTTGACTGGTAAACATGTTAATTCACCTTATCAGTTTCCACTGTGAAATATCACATATTAACTTGTGACCATGTCATATCTTTTGACGATTTTGTTGTCAGTAGTGTGAATTCAGACAAAAACTTTCTACTTGAACTTCATTAACCCTATTTTATAACTCTTGATTGTAATATGCCATGAAGTAGCCAAGGATTCCCGTCTCTTTGCTTCCTTCATTCATTTTCTTTCTTTACGTTATAATTCTGTCGTTTGAGATTTTAAAATGTCAACATCAGATTATGGAAACAGAAAATGGAAACAAGGTCAGAGCTTAGTATACTAGGCTAGCCATGAAGCTGAAATTCTTAGAGCTTTAATTTTTATCCTTCAGGCAAATTATTTTTTTCATTAAGATGATGATGTTAGCAAAAAAAAATGACATCATCAAAAATATTTTTGGACCCAAATGTTCATTACAGTTGGTATTAATATCTCTCCCTACTTTTGAACAGTCTAAAAAGCCTAACATGAATAGGATTAAAAAGAGTTATTTAATAGGTGAAATATCCCAATACAACCTGGTATTGAATATTACCTCTGTGCCTCTGTTCTTGACTTCATGATATTTATTTAAAATCTGTTTAATTATATGTAAAAATGTTTGTATTTTTAAACTTGAAGATGTCCACCGTATTGGACGAAATGTTGTCAAAATTATTACAATGATCAGGTTAAAGAATGTAAACTGAGTTCATAAAGAAAATGTATTGATCAAAATATTTATTATTGTTGTAAGAAATATTCTCGAAGGATTTGCAATCTCAGGAAAGCAGGATCTTAACGACTTGGATCTGAATGTCATCCATGAAAGAATTGATTTCTGTCCGATTATAGCTTTTTAATATTTCCAATTGTTTATCCAGTATTGTGACAACAGGACCCAAACAATGTTGTTCATTTCAGATATAAAGATTATTGCTCCACCCAATCCGCTACTAGTTGATACTGAAGTTAAGCTGCACACTAATATTACTTATCACAAAGATGAAAATATTCACACAGACTGGATATTGAAATCACGTGGAATTGATATCTCAGAGTCTATATTTACATTCACACCAAAACGGAAAGGAAAGTATGTAAAAATCGTAAATAAATAAAAATATATTCGCAAGTATTTGTTACAACTTCTATTCAAATTTTCCATTGCTACAGGCATGTGGTGCATAAGGCAAAATACCTAGAAAATGAAGGTATATTGTTGAGTTTGCAAGTATTTGTAAAGATATTTAGTAGTCATTTGGCTGACATGGTGCATTGCTAACTTCACTATCTTTATTTTTAAATACTCATCATCTTTCTTTTAAAGTGTAATTTCAAGCGTGTCTGCATACTGCATTTTCTGTAATTTGCGCTATTTTGGCTCTAAGGTGGGGGGAGGCTTATTAAAGAGGGGCCTTTACTTTGGGAGATTACTTCTTTTTTCGTTATTTTATGATATCATTTTAGCTTTTTCAAAACATTTTTGTGATGTATGTGATATCATTATAAATTTCTCTCCTCCGTAGCTCAGGTTTTCTCTATTTACTTTCCTCCCCCCGCCCCCCACCTTGGCAGGCTAATAGTGTAAGGAACAAGTGACTAAGTTTCATGTTTCATATCATAAGTATTAATCAAACAGAAGTTACTGCAAAATAATTTTTGGCGATTTATATTGGATTTACCCATGTAGAAATAGGTGGTCTTAGGTTGTGACCCATATTCTTTTATCCTTTTAAGTAATGAAGCTGATAATTTCATAGTTTGTGTTTTATAGATAATTCCAAACAATCAGATAGTTTAAGCTCTATTGCTTTAGTGGTTCAGACGTTATAAATAATTAAGTGATAGGGGAAGAATTCACCCCCTTCCCCTGGCCTAAATAGGGTTGATAAGCCATATCAAAATTAGTAATGTCTAAGACTAAGTATCAATTTTACTAGGCAAAAAAATCAATGTAAAATCTAAAAGAAACCATTCCATTGGTAGAAATCTGTGAATTCAATTTCTACCAATGGAATGTCTTCTTTTGGCTTTCACAGCAATTTGTTTCCTTAGTGGAAATCAACCTTTAGAGTGATGACAAAAAAGTTTGCATGTTTTATCAGCTTCCAAACTGTTTTGATGATTAGCTAGTGCACAGTGTGGTACTTTTCTTTGTAGGTTGTATCTTTGATTGTTGGATAAGGCACATTTGCAAGTCTAGTCATATAGGGTACTCTTACTATATTTTATATTCTAGGGTACTAGTCCACGTCAATGTAAGAGGACGATTGTCATCAGGAAATTCAAGTGTTATTCTTTACATTTTAAAGAAGATTGAGCCAGTAAGACACAAGCCTTAATATAAATACCAGACATCATCTGTGGAGAAGTGTTTTTGTATATAGTTTTCAGCTTTGAAGCTGAAAACTGTACAAAAAACACTCCTTCACAGGTGATGTCGGGCACTTATAATCAGGCTTAAGATATACTTTTATTCTTTGATAAAAAACGCTGCTCAATACGTTAATATTTATAACTTGTCTAAACTAGTTAACTTTGGAAAAGTTTAATTATTTACCCCTTTCCCTTTCCGTATGTTTCCCTAACCCCATCCCCTTTCTGTATGTCGGAGAATTACTTTCAAGAAATAATCATGGATTTCTTTTTTTTTTCTTTTATTTTTTGAATTTATTTTTTTATTTACCTTACTCTGTTTTGAATTCATACAATCTGTAATTCGCGCAGAGCTTAGGTGCGCCAAATTGGATCTGTACAAATTTGGGAATACATGAACAGCTTTAAATTCAAGCCTGCAGAAAATGTCCCAAACTTATGAGTTGAGATCATCAAAAGGCTTACCAAGATAGCAAGAAAAAAAGCATGTCTTCGTTGTAAAACTATGCACCACCATGCTTTTAGATCGTTATTTCAAACACGACATTCTGTTTACATGTGTGAAATTGAAGTTCCACAAAATATCTTTATTTCAGTGCACAAATTCGAGAATGCGCGAATAATAAACCAAACACGTTTGAAACTGAGTAAGGTACTCAGTAAAAGTGTTAACCCTAATAGTACTTTGAGCCAATTCCGCACCCCCTTCCCTAGCTGACTTTTTAATGCTAGTGATTTGAAACTTGGTGACTTTCATTCTTCACATGAAATTATGAATAACTTAAGTTATATTTGGAATTAGAACTTGAAACTTTGTCCAAATACTACTTATGGTGATGGAAATCATTTCGACAATATTTGTCACATGGTCATTCTGATTTCTTCTAAAAACCGGAAGCCATGTTAAAATACAAGAAGTTAGCTTTAAGAACCTTAAAACAGAACTTAAAAACACCATATAGAACTGCTTCAATTTTATTTTGAATAATACATGGCTTTTTGAAAAGAGTTGGATTTGAAAAAACGTATGATGACTTTATCAAAAAAGTGCTGACATAAGCAAAAAACAAATCGCATTAAATTGTTTCTTTGATGATGGACCATTATTCGTACCAAGTGTCATGAAGTTAGCATTAGTTGTTCCAAAGTTATCAAGGTAGCATGGGGCGGAATCTAAATTTTCAGCCTCAAAAAAGCCCAGTCCTATTAGGGTTGAGTATTTTTTTGCAGAATTATCATTCAGCAGGTAAAATGTATGTATTATTCCCCTTCACATTCCCTGTATTCAACATGGTTTTTGCTCCTTTTGATGAAACACACATCAGATAGACAATCTCATATGCAAATTCAACTGACACTTGTGACATATAAATGGTGTTGAATTAAAGTCACCAAGTTAGTTCCACCTTGTTTTGACATTACCAAAGTTGATTCTGCATTTTTATCGTCATTTTTATATTTGCACAATAAATAAATGTTTTACTCCATCGATTAGTTTGAAGTGCACTACAATATGGAAGATTGCAGCCATGTGAAAATTTGGGCAGATATTAATAAAGATGACTATGATGCTAAATTTTTTAATCTATCATATAATCCAACTTATCAATGGGATTTTGGTGATGGTTCAGGAATTGAATCTACACTGTCGGAGGAAAATGATCACAAATACCTTTCATGTGAAAAGTAAGTGTTATAATTGCTTATGTCTGATATCCCCATGTGATGAGGTAAGTGTTATGATAGCTTATGTCTCACAAATATACCTCCATGTGACAAGTAAGTGTGGTCACTGCTGGTGTCTCATAAATATTCCCCTTGTGCTGAGTAAATGTGACCATTGCTTATGTCTCATAATTATTCCCCATTTAGTGAGTAAGTGTGGTCATAGCTTATGTTTCATAAATATCTCCCATGTGATGAGGTAAGTGTGGTCATTGCTTATGTCTCATAATTATTTCCCATGTAGTGAGTAAGTGTGGTCATAGCTTATATTTCATAAATATCTCCAATGTGATGAGGTAAGTGTGGCCATTGCTTTTGTCTCATAAATATTACCAATGTGCTGAATAATTGTGGTCATTGCTGATGTCCCACAAATACCTTCCATATAATGAGTAAGTGTGGTCACTGCTGATGTCTCATAAATATTTCCCTTATGCTGAGTAAGTGTGGCCATTGCTTATGTCTCATAAGTATCTCCTATTACGTCGTCATTGTTAGATTGCTTGCATCAGGATTCTGGATTTTATTTGTTGCCCTTCTCTCTCTCTCTTTTATGTGTGTAGTGCAAAAATGTGTTTAATTTATTTTGCATGACTCCTTTCCCCTGCATACATATGAAGTAAATCTTAAGTTGAAGTAAGTACCTTACTTATGTCTAAGTTTGCTCTACTTGAAATTTAGGAGCTTGAAACCACATTTATTTAGCCAATACTAAACTTTTAATTCCATGGAGATGTTGCTGTATTTTATAATTATTTTAAACACAAATAATTACTTTCCTAAAACTACATGCCCATGAGAATAATAAGCATCCTTATTTTGTATACATACTGTAGTAGTATCATGCATCATGTATGCTGTGTTATGGATATATGTTCCTTGTGCTCGGTTTTAAATCTTGTTCAGTTTTGCTTCTTTAAATACTGTTGCATTGATGTTATTATATTATTTGCTAGGTTCCAAAGGTACAATGTTACCGTAAATGCATCAAATGTTGTCTCATCATTTCAAAGTAATATATCTGTGTATATTGTCAAGCGTAAAACTTGTAACGTACAATTATATTTCCCATGGAAATTGGCAAATATTAAAGTGAGTAGTCTGCCAATAAATAAACCTGTACAATATCTACAAAGAACGTTTTTTTTTGCAGACATGCAGCATCTAACCCATGTTGATATTGTGCCTACATGTTAAAAACGATTTTTTTTTTACATTGATTTGATGCCAGGTATTGTCAGTATTATTTCAATGAAACTGTAACTGAATAATATCATCAGTATTGATATAAACAAGAAGTTGCAAGATTATTATTTCAATTATATTCTTAGTGGATTAGTTACATTTATTTTGACGATTGTCAATTTCACATTGTTTTAAAAGTAATAGAAATTACTTTATAAATTTAAAAATTACACGACATCAGTGGCCAGCGAAATTCAAAAATAAGTAAACCTGTGTGACTAAAGGTAATTTTTCCTCCACTCATTTAATGAATTTGAAGATGTAAGGGTTAAAATAATTGTTGCTCATCACTGTGGAGGAGAGATGTTTCTATATAATTTCAGCCAAAATGACTGGCAAATGAACTGGCAGTTATTTTAACCCCTAAAGGTGTAATTTGTGTCAGTGGTCGGAATAAAGAGCATATCACTTTAGAGGGACGATATTTGAGCTTAGCTTTAGGCTACAAAGCCTGAATCTATGCTCAATAATCTCTCCTCCGTGGTGATTATCCGCTTTCATTTTGACTACTGTGATTCCTCTGTACTGAAAAGCAATTAGTAATTTTTGATTTTGAGCGATAGTTGAAAAAATATAGATATTTGTGCTTGTGTGCTCACAATTATCAAATGACAAAGAAAAAGAATGTTGATTCATCGACTATGTCTGAAAGTTATTTAGTTCTGATTTCATTTTAGAAATTTGTCTTGTCCGATGAAATTTATTTTGAACCTACTGTTAATATCAACTGTTCAAGATACACAACAGTAGACTATGAATGGAAACTGGTATGTTTTTTCTCTCGTTTCTAAATTAAATAGCTATTTTTAGCCCACCAAGCAAATATGATATCACTTTCCGACGGCAGTGTCTCGCTTTTCTTAATAGACCATGTTCCTGAAGTATTAGCATTTTGAAATTTGGTACCAGCATTTGTGACGATATTCTAGAAGGGCTTGCCAAAATTATTTTGATTTTGTCTACTCAGTCCTGAGTTTTAAGCAAAAAGGGTCCATATTGCATTTTCGTTCCAATGGATCGGAAATGCGTGGTACCATTCTGAAATTTGGTTATGGCATTCTAGGCAATATTACGAGACCGCTAGCCGATTCTTTTTTAAATTTTGTCAACTTGATTTTATTTTTGATTTTGACTACATTCATTAAAATGTCAAACATATGATTTCTGCTGACTTAGAATTTTTATTATTTTTTCCACTATTTATAAGGATTTGACCAGAATTACATTTAAGACTTTGACCATGAATCTTTTTTGGCAGCTATTTTGTATTTTGAGGAAACTCTTTCCTCAATTTTTTGAGATGATAACTGATAATTTTTATAAAAATAATTTTTAAATTTTCAAGAATGGAAGTCTCCATTTTGATTTTGGAAAGCTTCCTTATTCAATTTTTAATTAACTATTAATGTTATATCCACTTTAGAGTTGTTACTTAATTACTACTAAGAGTATAATCTTTTAAAATGATAATGACTCTAAATGTAAATTAGTAATAATAATGGCAATACACAATTCAACAGATAAAATTTTTTTACTAAAATAATCTTATAAAAAGATAATGAATAGTAAAGGAAATATATTCTTCTGTTACATTGTTCTATTCTCTAGTGCTTTATAACTTCATCTAGTAAAAACCATTCTAATATATTCTTTGTGAAGAGGAGAGAAGAATGAACGAATAAGAATCACTTACCCTAACATAATCTCTTTCATGTGACTAATGACTGCACAGTATCCTCCAAAATCAGTCTGCTGGGGGAGACTCAGATTTTTGAAATATGCCTGCTTGGGGGGGGGGGGGGGGGGGGGGGGGAA
>JAULBZ010000609.1:17531-28671 GCA_032360805.1 Neoturris breviconis
CCCCCGCCCCCCCCCCCCCCCGCCCCCCCCCCCCCCCCCCCCCCCAAAGACCAAAATTTGAGGAGGGAGATTTATTTTTGGGGGATACATTTTCTTGGAGAGATGAGCATACAGAGAAGCATGAATTGTTATCAGTTGGTTAATATATTTTTCCTTTACATATATGCTGGTATATAACAATAGAGGGTGGTTAATTTCCCTGTGGGACAGATTTGTCAGGGGCCAGGGTTTGGTGGACACTATGGGAGAAAGATGGTTTTTGTTTGCCATAGGGGGGAGTTAATTTTCCTGGGGGAAGGGTTTGCTTGGGGGGGACCAGTAGGGTGATTTTATAGCAAATAAATTTCATCGCGCATAATAAGATCAATTGTCAAATGTCTATAACAGGCATTGAAATTATGAATCTGACTTTGTTTAAACATAACTTTTTTTATTTTCGATCATATTCTAACTTTAAATGGGAATATACATTACATAATGAAAAAGATTTTTGATTCTGTCGGGGAGAAACAATGTCAGTTTGAAGTGTTTTCTTGTATAGAAATTTGTGTAAAGTGTTTGTAAGTAAAGTAGCATTTAAATACATTTTGTTCTTAGTTCCAGAACACAAAGTTTAATCAAACATTATCAAAGAAGCAGTCATTTCATGTATCAGCAATGCATATTGGTATTGGAAAGTTCACATGGCAATTTTTAGTGAGTATAGTCAACTTATAATTATAATTGTGCATTAAGAATTTTTGTTAAAAGCTATAAAATCTATACACAAAAACAAAATAACAATTTTAAGCGACTGGCAAACTTTCTCTGATGTACATTACTAAAGTATACTGGTGGACATTTTTTAAGCTCGGTATTAGTTATTTTGCATTGTATTGATGGTGAACTCATTTTTCTGGTGTACAAGTTTAGGGCTGGAATTAATGAGACATTAGGGGATGGATTAAACATGGCGAAATATGATATTTTGTTGTAATGATAAAATTTTCAAATTATGGTATATGATCAGAATAAGTCATGATAGGAAAGAGAATATTTTTATTTTGTAATTATCGAAAAGAAAAGAAAAACGACAAGGCTGATATCTACAGTGCAAAATATTTTGGACTAGTGGAAATCAAGCTTGAGTTAAATTGTTTCTATTTCGCCAACCCTTTGTCATCGTTTCCTTGTTTGTTTTTAATAGAATCTGCTTGTTTAATTTTAATAATTTATTATGTTTAGTTATAAGTCTGGCTCTTATAATTGCTACCCCAGTAAACGAAAACTTGCTCAAAATACACAATAAAGATGCTAAAAGAATGTTGTTTGATGTTGTTCTAGCATCTTTACTGTAGACTTTGAACAAGTTTTTGCTCCACTGGGATATCTTTTCATCTTAATTGAAATAAACTAATGTTTAGATTTCTGCAAAGAAGGCTGTTCATACTGCTTATTTATCTTCTTCTTTTCTGACAGTGATCACCATAAAATAGCCTGAGTTCCACATTTCTATATTAGCGTAATTTTAACCACGTAATTGACATCCCAGTTCGAAGATAAAATTTGGGTAAAGTAGCCTGAATACCATCTTCCTATATTAGTACACTTTTTTAACTACGATATTGACATTTCCAATTGAGGCTAAAAATTATTTTTTGGCTAGTCTTGTATGAAAACGTAAAATACAATTATTAACTGTCGAAGAACTATGGAATAAAGTTTAGTTAAGGGATTTGTGAAAGGAAATTTTATTTTATGGTATATTTGGAGAATTTGTAATGAACTAGCTATGGTTATGAATCATTTCTTAAACAAAAAGAAATGAAGTAAATGTTTTATTTGTATACTTAGGTATGCTGGACTTCAGTCACATTTATGTCCGAGTTTTCCAGTGTAGACTAGGTCTTTTAAATTAGCCTTCAGCTATGTATGTTTATATTATGTCTATATTGTAAGTTTGGCATCTGGTTTTTAAATACATTTCTGCCAGGATCATAACGGAAAAAAATATATGTTAGAATTTTTTGTTGCGTTTTTAAATTTTCACATTTCCACCTTCATAACACTAATAAGAAACAAATGGCATCCTTCTGTGTATAATATTTAAGAATATTCTGTATACTTTTAATTAAGATAAAACTGGTCTTTGTTAGTACAATACATAACAGTTTGAGTGAGAGTAAGAATCTCGATTGCATTGTTTTTACGCAGCTGGCAATCTTCAGCAAAAAATAATCATTATGATGTTCATGACATGTACCGCGAAGTATTTTTTTATGTTGATGGATTGCCATTAAAACTATCTGAACTTAGCAAGGGAATGCATTAGGCTGAATACAATATAGATTTTAACACTAAAAGCAGCAATCATTTGGCCACCAAGCGGCTGTTAATTATGAACTGTTATGAAAATATATGTTATTCAGGTAAAGACCAACCAAAATGTATCGCGTGTCAGATTAGGAATTATTGAGGTTGGATACAGTGGCTTAAAAGCAGTAATAAAAGATGGAGGCATACGTATCATTAAAGAAAATGTAGCATATCCAGTAAAGTTGGATGGATCTACTTCATATGACATTGATTACCCAAATGACCCTAATGGACTTAGGTATGATTTACATCTTAAAACATGAATCACGCATTGACCAAGTACAAGTTTAACAGTCTATAATTTGACATATGTTTTGATATCTGTCAAGATTTTGTCTTCTAGCATCGCAAACGATGCCTATTAGCTAGTTAGCCTATTGCTATCACATCAGTTGCAGTCAACTGTTTTATTAGTCCATGTTCCTGAAGTGCTATCTTAAGCAAACAGAATTTTTCAGAAGTGGAGACTATGACAATTTGACATATTATTTATTCAAATATTAGGTGAAAGGTTAGAGAAAATTCAGTAGTTGTAACTAAGTTTAGTGACTCCCTCAGGAACCACCATCTACATACAATGTGGATTGTTATACCATGTAGGCACTTATTTTTACCTCTCAAAAGAGTAAAATTTTCAGACAAATTTAAATCCTCCATTTAATTACTATATCCGTCAATAAATTCAACATGGTAACCTTATTGAATAAATTTATTAAAATTTGTTTTCAGTACTTTTGGACTATATTGGAAACTGACTGTATGTGCTCCGAAAGATGTTATAATGGCACCATTAAGTTTGTTGGGTTGTAGTTTTTCTTACTAAACCATGTTCCCAAAGTGCTACCATCTTGAGATTTGGTACCAACACTCATGGCGATATTTTAGAAGGGTTTGCCAAAATTTTGTCCACTTGAGTTTTGGGCAAAAAGGGTCCCAATTGAGTTTTCAGGCCAATGGACCAAAAAGGTGTGGTACCGTCCTAAAATTTGGTTATGGCATTCTAGGCAATATTACGGGACTGCTGGCAAAATCTTTTTCAATTTTGTCAACTCTGGACCGAGTATCGGTGAAAAAGGGATTTTTTTAAAAGTGGAGACTTACAAAAAGTTTGAAAATTTGAATTCTGTCAGGTTTTGACCACATTTACCCAAATAACATGCTAAAATGGTAAGGAAGAAGTGGAGACTTAGACATTTTTTGACATTATAATTTTCTATGAGACTTTGACCATGAACCTTTTTTGGCAGACATTTTGTATGTTGGGGAAGCTTCTTCCTCAATTTCTAATAATAATTTGTTGATTTGATTGATAATTTGTGTTAACTTTATAAGTACATTTAAAAATTTATGATGTGTAATGGTGTAATGGTGTATGATGTGTGATATATAATTTGCGTATGCGATTCATATTCGCTGTGGAGAAGTTACTTTTGAGCATTGCTTTAGGCTAGGATATGAAATTTCACTACCCTCCTCCACAGTGATTTGATATAATTTTACCTTGAGAAAGGTGTTCTAATGGTTTGTCTGAAACTTTATCAACTTAAAGTCACATAATCACCCTATTTTGTCAAAATTCTAAAATCTGTATCAAGTTAACTATTGGCGATTGCTGATCACACCCTGAAAATTTCAGCATTTATAAATAACAGGAGGTGGGTCAAATAAGCAATTATTTTATCGAAAACTAGCTACAACTGCATGTAATCATGCAGAAAAGTGATGAAGTTTAACCAAACAATATGGCTGCCACACAGTTAGCATAAAAAGTACAAAACTTTAATCACTCATACCTCTACTAATAGTTGTCTTTAAAGAATAAAATTTTCAGAATGTTTTACTGACATTACAAGATTTCATGTTATTTATTTGGAATTTTGACCAAAATAGGGTGATTATGTGACTTTAATAAGGACATGAAATCCTAATGTAAAGTTTGTGTATCTATCCTTGATATAAAATCTCACTACTATCCTCCAGTGACTTGACATAATTTTACCTTAAAAAGGCAATAGGCTATGCATAACATGGCTTATGATTAATGACCATGGCAATATAGGAACAACAAATAGTGTATATATAGCACTATGATGTATAATGTCGGTATGCAAATCATTTCACTTTTGCTTGGTTTGGCATGTTACTTTTAATATCACATCTTTTTTATTATAACTTTACACAACGTGCTTAGAAAAATCAATCTTTTGCACTCATCTGTGTTGTTCTGTTTTGACATTTTAATTATTAACTTTTTGCATGATTAACACAAAGGATATTTTATAGGATACTAGTACATAATATAATTTAACTTTGACATAAATTAGTTTATAGCTATACAATTCTAAATAAGTATATCATTTGAAATCTCGATTAGATTAAGGAAGGGGCGTACGAAAATACACGTTTTTGGAAATTTTTAGAAACTTGTTTTTGTCACAGACTCGCGTATTCAAAATCTGAGATCGCTCATGGAATATCTAACCTTGAAGGTTATTACTTCATTGATATTAGGGTTAAAATACTTTTTGGGACCATCCAACACAAAACCAACTCAACATATAATCTACCCATCTATTTATTTCATTGGGGACGTCTGATTCTAAACCAAAAATAATTTTTCTCTTCAAACATAACTTTATATTTGTTTAATTTGTTGTCAAAACATTGTCCCAAGCCGTTTTGTAGTTTAATTTAAAATTTTGGCTGAAATTTTGGCCACATGATCTATGACGTCATATTTTCAAATTTTTTTGGTACATTTTAATTCTATATAAAATTCTGAGTTATGAATGTAAAAATTGTAGAGGGTGAAATGCGTTATATACTTGCTAATTTTGATGTTGAAAATCGATATTCATGGTAAATTGGCATATCGCCTTAATATCACCAAGATTTTGCAAGAATTCTAGGAGTTTATAATGCTTACAGAATAAGTGAAATATTGTCAATAAAAGGAATTTTCTCAAGCTATGCTCAAAACCTCTCATAAACAGTGATTATTCACTATTATTTCAACCACTATCATGCATTTACGCAGCCTTTAGATGCACCCATAAATATGTTTCACCCTAAACGATCTTGCAATTGATTGGTTTCTTTGTACGAAGAAACCAATCAATTGTAAGATCGTTTGGGGTGAAACCCATTAAGAGTCGTCTATCTGAAGGCTGCCTAAGTATATTTTTTTGCTGATTTAGCTTCTTATGGAAATGCTATGTAAAGGATTTGCAAAAAAGTTGCTTCCATGAATTAATCCAAAAAACAATGAACACATCAGTTATAAATTTTAACACAGCAGATTTAATAAATCAGAAAAGGTTTTTGTTTGTTTTGGAAGTAAAGAAATATGGAAGGGTTACTGCTAACGCAACTGCAATGATTGAATTATCCAGTGTCTTGTCTGGTGACGCTGAAAACTACAACCAGTAAGTAGTTACAATATATAGCACCTTAAGAGAAAAATGTTTTTCTGGTAGATCTCTTTTTTTCCACAAAATTTATTTAAACATTTTTCAATGAATGATTTCTGCAAACAAGCATTGTTTTTAAAACTTCCAAAGTTACATCCCTGAAATTAGATCCCCAATGCAAATGTTTATGGAAATTCCATTATTCTTTTCACATAGGTTTAGACTTAACTGTGTTTCTTGCAAAGACAATTACCAAGCAACAGCAATAAAATCAATATTCCATATAAAAATCGATACAAAAGAACCTCTAATATACCAATGGAAAGCTTATGCCGCAAGAGATGCTAGTAGTGTATTCTCAAGGTTCACTGGTAGGTGCGTATCCAACAAATGGCCTACTAGCTATTCAACGGCGGTGTCCAGTAGCACGAATATTAGCACTGGTGTAACATTACCCAATGTACATAATAATACAGTTTTTCTTGGGAAATCCAGGAGCTGTAAATTCAATTCTTCAAAGATTCAAAGTAAATCGTGCCAAGTAACGTTGACTGATGATCGAAATTGCATGTATTATATTAGAAATAGAAATATTATTTCTACTACAGCCAATCTCAGATTAACATCAGTTGGTGGATACTATTACAAGACACAAGCTTTTAAAACAGGTGGTACTGGAATGCAATATTTAGTAAGTAACCCCACTAAAATTCATTTCACAAGGAAATATCAAGAAGCTCGTCAGTCTAAAACATTAAAAATAAATTTTGATTCATTTCTAAAGCGATATTTCCCATTAAATAAACTTTTTCCACATGGATTGAATAAACAAACGTTTGTAATCGAACATAATGCTTTGGTGCCTGGTATGAATTATATGATGGAATTAAAAGTGTATAAGAAAGAAGATTCAAATAAGTTGATAAAACATGAAAGATACGCATTTAAAGCAAGTCTTGCTCCATCAGAAGGTGGGTGTGAAATAATGGTTGTTAAAGGAAATGAGGGTGAAGAATTGAATAAACAGTTCTCGATCAAGTGTTATAAATGGAAAAGCAAGGTAGGATTCTTGTTTGTCAGTTTGTACAACTCTTCTCCTATCAAACTGAATCATTTAGTTTAAAGTATAATTGTGAATCAATGTTGATGCTCTGTTGTTTTGTGTTCACACTTAAATACTTTTAGGTCAGAGATCAGTAGCTATACTGGGCTAATTGATTCATTTTATTAGAATTTGTCTAAGTTACATTAATGTTTTGACATTGCTTTCAATCAATTTCTCTCTAGCTCTCATTTATTAGTATTTATTAGTTACCTTGTTTCACTCTTTTTAATATACAAGATTTTTCTTTCGGCATTGAGTTCTGCATCATTTAAGACGTAGTTTGTACGTAGCCCACCAAACTGAGTTTAGATGGGCTATTTTTTATCACTTTGTGGTGGCATCTCGCTTTTTTTATTAGACCATGTTTTGGAAGGGCTATCATTTTGATTCCCCCAAAACGTTTTTGATTTTGTGCAAATTGCATTTTGGTACCATCTTGCATTTTGTCAACTCAGTATTAGCAATAGAGGAATTTTTTCTAAAGTAGAGGCTTAGAAAATATATGAAAATTTGAATTCTTTGAGGTTTAGACCATATTCATGAAAATAATAAGTGTGGATTTTTGAAAAAAAAACATTGACCACATTATGAATAATTATAAAAAAGCATGGATTTTGGAATGCAAATTCTTCTGTGAGACATCAGGGAGATGAAAAAGAAGAGGAGATACAACTCGTAAGAATCTATTGAAACAAGCGTGTTGAAAGTATGTGTGGTTCTATTCAAATCTAATTTTAAAATTCGTGCGACGAAAAATATAATTACGCATAATTATACTTTTCAATTGTTTTTCCTGCATAATTTACTATTATCACGCGATCTGAACAACGCAAAATCAAGACAAATATGACTCGTTTCTTAGCGAAACTAGAATCTTTTAGAATTGCTAACTAACCCGCAAACTTTCATTTACACAAAGAAGCTGATGAAAAAGAATAATTTATGAACTTAAATATGTCGCATTTTTTAATTTCGATCATATGTACGTGGGAGAGAATGCAAGAATTTATAGCTAGCTAGCTACTTATTGACTTTTTTCAGACAAAAATATACATATTATTTTTTTTATTGGATGGTGATTTATTTTGATGGAGACGAAATTAATCTTCTAAAAATTCAACCAAAAAAGTGCAGAAACCATCTGGATTTATACTCGGGGATCGTAGCACAATAAAACATTTTAACAGCATGTTTTTTGGGGCTAGAGAAGAGAACTTTGGCACTTAACAGCTTGGTTTCATTGCACGCTGGCTTCGCGGATATTTTGAAGTTTTTGCAGTGTCGGCAATGCAAAATTTATAACCGAAAGTGAAAAAAGGTTTGAACTCGTGTGTATTAAAGTTTTAAACTAGTGTGTAATGAGCATAAAAATCTAGGTAGAAAACATATTTGTTTTCAGATCCTTGTTTTGTGGATTCACTTGCACGGAGTGAGCGAATAGGCAAAGATATAGACAAAACATATAGATTAAGAAAGTACAAATGTTTTAAAAATGTAAAAATGAAAACATTGTTTTTGTGTGTATGGAAAATGAGGCTCAACATGATTCTTAAAAAATCCTATTTTTTGGAGAATTTTAAGCCTGGTGATTCTTTTAAAAATAATTCTTACAAAAAATAAACCACATAAAGTGAATTCTTGATGAAAACAACAACGTTGTAGCCAAAACAATATTTTAAATGACGTGTGACTATAAATTCATAGCTGTCAGTAGTTTTTATGTTCTTTGAATCTTTTGCTTGGTAATGAAGTTTCGTCAATGTCATTAAACTTGTTCAGGTTAGCTAACTGGCAAGTGAACGAACGATGGTATTATGGTATTGTCATTATATCCAGTAACTCTTAAAGTGGGATTGACAACCAAAAAAATTGTCCAGATCATGTGACAAAATCTTTTGGATAAAAGGTACATTTTGCCAAAAAATAAACATGTTTGATATACTAGCATTTTGACTAAAATTACCATCAGTAGAATTTTTCCATTGTTTAAAAGTAACTTAAAGACATGTAAAACGTATGTCATCAATTTCGTGTAGTTTAGTCTCCAATGGTGTTTCTAACATTTAAACAATCAAAATATTTGTCCATCATCAAACAACATTTGGCTGTTCCTCCAGTATCAGGCTGCCAGGGGGACCAAATGGTTGGAAACAGAACCAACAGCTTCACTGAGAACTTGAGCTGCTATTCGTACATATAATTTCATCATAAATTGAGCTCTACTTGAAACTGTTCACATAAGTGAGTCATAATAATGTTTGCTAATGTGTGAAGGTATGATACTCTTTAAATAGTTACAGGTACATTATGAGGATTAAAAATCCTGGATAAATAAAAACTGGATTCTTTTTCAAATCACCAAGCCACTACATAAAAACTAGGGATGTATTATAGGAATGTACTTTTTACACTTTATTTTATAACATAATATCCAACACTTTCTGCATAATTAAGACAATATCTTTTGGTTCAGGTAACAATTCTTTTAGCACAGAGTCGATTTATATGAGATTCCATAAGTATACCTAGGATATAAATTATAAAATTATATAGACAGAGTGAAACCTTTATTTGATGAGAAATATAGCTACAGCTACGCATGTTGGACCAAAATTTATAGCTAATTCCAGCTGGCGCTCTAGCAAGTATATGCATAAAATGATAAAATCAAATATAGCAAAATGAAAAGACACAAGAGACTACAAGCATAGAGAGTAATCAGAAAAGTCACTTTTTTCCATGCTCGTATTTAGCATATGCATTTTCACAATATAAAACTGAACAAAAATGCAGGAATCCTAAAGTTTATAATTGTGATATACTAAAAACTCACATGTGATAAACTGTCATGCCTCTGTTTCTGTGCCTCTGCCTCCCTGGAGGTTAAAAAAGGTCTCTTATTTCAGATTATTTTAGCTAGATTAACAGCCAAATTAAATTTATCACTATTAACTATGTTACTGTCTCGAGAACAATAAATAGTATTGTTTACAAATTTGCATAATTACGGAAAATAAAAATTGCTTTGCCGACTGTTTATAAACTTTGGCTAATAATATCTCAGGAAATCCTCAACCCCTGGTAAAAAAGTTCATACTGAAATGACTACAATTACTAAAGATGAATTAGAAATTATATCACAAGCTAGAAAAACTGTATTGTATCATGATAACACTCCCTGGGTGAAAAAAAGTGGTACTGAGGATTTCGACGTCCCCATGGGTTGCTATGACGGCACAGAAATATGTGAATTAGTAGGTACATATATTTTAAGCAAGTTGAAGACTGTCATTGACATCACTGACGTTGGATTATATCGAGATGATGGTTTGGGAATATTCAAGAGCTTACCAACGCGAGTCATTGATCAAAAACGAAAAGCAATTATAAAAATATTCAAAGATTGTGGTTTGTCAATAACCATTAAGACCAATCTTAAAGTCATAGAGTTCTTGGATGTGGAATTTAATTTGAAAAATGATAGCTACAAACCATACCGAAAACCAAACAATGAACCAATCTATGTTAACAAGATGTCCAACCACCCACCAACCATATTGCAACAAATACCACAAGCAATTAATCGACGCATTTCTGATCCATCTTGCAATAAGAACACATATGACAGTGAAGTAAAGGTTTACCAAGAATCATTAAACAAATGCGGTTACAATGAAAAGCTGTCTTATGTAGTTCCACAAAACATCATAATTGTAAACGAAGATGAAAGAAAACGCAAAAGAAAAATAATATGGTTCAACCCTCCGTTTTCCGGTAATGTTAAAACAAATGTAGGCAAGATTTTTCTAAAACTTGTCAAAAAGCATTTTCCAAAAGAGCACACATTTCATAAACTATTCAATAAGAATACTGTGAAAGTTAGCTACAGTTGTATGCCGAATGTTGAATCCATTATTTCTTCACACAACAAGAACATTTTAAACCCAAAAATTGACGAGTATGGATGTAATTGCAGAAATAAGATAAATTGTCCGCTAAATAATCAGTGCCAAACACCAAATGTTATTTATGAAGCGACAGTTACGAACAACCAAAATGAAGAAATGAAGCGTTATATTGGAGCCTCGCAAACAACGTTCAAACTACGATATTCTAACCACATTAAAGATTTTAAGTTCAAGAAACATGAAAAAAGTACGGAACTATCCAAATATATTTGGTCTTTAAAAGACCAAAATATCGAACCATCTGTATCCTGGAAAATTATCAAACGTGTAAATAGCAAAGCTCAATGCAATTATTGCAAACT
>JAULBZ010000610.1:0-28668 GCA_032360805.1 Neoturris breviconis
TGAGCATAGAAAATACATAATTTCCTACGACTTTAATCAATTATATCTCCACTAATATTCATTCTTATGGAGTCAATTCTTCAGAATATGTTAGTAACAATATAAACTTTCATCTAGACTACAGAAGGAAAAATTTGAAAAAAACATCTCAGGGTGATTTTGTACCTTTAATCCTTACCTACATCCAGATTTTGATTTTAGGACGGTTATTTACATACTTGCTAATTTTGTGTTGAATGAAGTTTTTAAATTACCATTTACTTTCGAAGCGCAACTGTAGCTTCCAGATACATTGAATTGCATTGAATTAAAGGATATTAGGCCATTACTCTCAACTGATGTAATTTTGACATCTTCTTTGATGAACTGATATAACACAGATATGTTACCAATAAAATTTATGTTGCAGTTCAAAGCAACACTATTACCAGATGATACTGGTCATTGAGATGACAATACATCTAACGTTGGCGCATCTAATTAAATAACATATAGATTACAAATGTACTTTGATGAGTAAAATGTCAATAGTCAATATAAGAGCGAAAAGTAACTGTGGGGGAGTGATTTTTAAACATAGTTTCAGGCTGCAATGCCTGCAACTATGCCAAAACAACCCTCCTCAACGGTGATTATTTATTCTTATTTTTACTTGGAATAAAAATTACAAGAATAGCATTTTGCCTTTTTGTTTCTGAAGTACGAGGTGATTTAGAACCAGAGTGCACTATAATTCCTAGGTATAGAAGCGCAGCATATCTTATAAATATTATAATTATAGGGCTCTCTGTTTAGAACTGTTAATCAAAGGTAAGATATTGAAAGTAGCCCAAGTGAAAGTTAAATCTAAGCACATAAATATGGAGACTTCAATTCTTAAAACTTTAAAAATTATTTCTTATAAAAAATATCACTTATCTGAAAAAAAATTGAGAAGCTTCTCCAGACAAAATGTCTGCCAAAAAAGTTTCATGATCAAAGTCTTATAGAGCGTTAAAATGTCAAAAAATCCACTCTCCACTTCTTCCCCTATCAGGGTTATTGTATTTGGATGAAGGTGATCAAAACCTCATAAAATTCAAATTCTCTAAGACTACACTTTTGAAAAAATCTCTTTTTCACCGATAATCGGTCCCAAATTGACCAAATTGAAAGAAATTTGGCCAGCGGTCTCGTAATATATTGTCTAGAATGCCATAAAACAAATTTCAGGACAGTACCATGCCTTTTTCGATCCATTGGACCAAAAACTTAATTTGAACCCTTTTTGCCTAAAACATGGAACTGAGGGGATGAAATTGAAAAGTATTTGGCGAGCCCTAGTACAAATATCGCCACAAATGCTGGTATCGAACCTCAAAATGCTAGCACATTGGAATCATGGTCTATTAAGGAAAGCAGGCTGCCGCCACAAACTTTGTTCGGTGGGCTAAAATATAAAAAAGTGTATCAAATAAGATGCCATTTTATTCCAAAATCAAGTCGAAATCAAGTTGAAATCTTACACCTTAAACATGGTCGATGGTCGAAATACCGGCATACAATCAAAGCCTGAAGCTCAAAATTCCGTGATTATATACTTCTATTTCGTTTTTCCACAGTGATTACTTACTCTTATTTCGTCCGTCCACAGTGAATATTGGGCTGAATCAACCATTACACTTAATTTGAGAATTGAACCTAAGATGCTCTTATGACATTGGAACTTATTAGCCAATATGGTAGGGAAAATCCCCCCTCCCCTCCCCCCCTAATACATGAAATTAGGATACTCTTCTTACCGATTAGGCTCAATACACCTACTTTGAGAAGTAAAACCAGGACATTCTAATTCTAATGATGTTGCAACACATTAACGTTGACAAAATTAGTATACTTATAGTAGTCCAAATAATTATCACCGTGAAAATATTTTTGAGTGTTGCTTCATGTAACAATCTAGATAAGCAGCTTTGTATCTGTCGTATCACCAAGAAAGTACTTCAAATCACTTTTGAAATTGTTATGTGCACACTAGAAGCCAAATGTTCTGCATTAATACACCTTTTTGATGCAATGTTGAGCTACGTTTCCACACTACGATTAATCGGGCCGATATGGCCGCCATCTTTTAAAATTTGGCTACGACTCAGAAAAATCTGTACTCTTTCTACAGATTTTTCCGAGTCGTAGCCAATTTTGTATCTCGTATCCAAAATTGGCCCGATTAATCGTAGCGTGTAAATGTACTTTTGAAAGTACGACTTACTCCCGTCTTTAGGTATTTTGATCCATAATGATAGCTAGATAGTCTACTTCTATCACAGAAGACAGAAATTAGCAATATTGAAACTTAGTTGCCCTAAAATCCATCATATAGACATTTGAAAAACATTCAAATGTTGTTTAACATGTGACCCTAACTAAAACACATCTTCGAGTTTCTTAATGATTTAGAGCAATATCACCAAAATTATACAATGTCATCAAGGATAACTAACTATATCTAAAAATTACATTAGAGAAACTATGCTCCAAAGAGTGCTGAATCAACGATCTTGCAATTGATTGGTTTCAACATACCGAAGAAACCAATTAATTGCAAGCTTGTTGACTTAACACAATGATTATTACACTTATTTCGACCATTGGACTTACTTAACACGGCAATTGGATATTCTTGAGATTTGTTCGTAAATGTATGCTGCGTGTCATTACTAAAATAGGTGGAACTACACGAAAAATTATCCTTTTGTTCGAAAACATCTAGAAGGTGCGTTTTGCTTACAGCATCGGGCAAGATCAGTTCTTTGTTATTCTTATACCATTTGTATTTTATTGATGTCAATGGTGATAGATCAGTAGAGGGCATACATTCCAATGTAGCAGCAAGGCTACCATTAGCTCCAACTCGATACTCAAAACTAATGTAAGGCTTATCCATCCCTGAAAGAATATTGCATAAACAAAAGTAAAGAAACACTGTGGAGGAGTGGCATCTGAGCATAGCTTCAGGCTATAAAGCTATGCTCAAAAATCCTCCATAGTGATTATTTAGAAAATAAATAAGAAATATCACCAGGAATTTATGAAAAGCTCTAATATAACATTTTAGAAAGTTTTATTAAAAAAGTTGATTATTTTTGCCACAGATTTAATTTTGCTGACTCAAGATTTCTAAATCTTCGCATTGGTTTTTTAATTTCAAAGATTAACAGATTTTGATGGTTGCTTAGTTTTGAAATACATTTGCATGGATAAAATTTTGCAGATGAAAAATAATTAAGCAGAAATAAGTTGTTTTCATGCTCGTTTTTTACATAAAATAAATGTGGGAAGTGAATGGCATTCCAATGTGAAAAACAAAATAGAGGGAAAAAGGACACCCTTAATTTTGCTTAATTTGATTGATTTGTTTCCGTTTAAAAACATAAAACAAAAAAACAAAAATTAATTACAATTAACTTCCACAGATGCACAGTTTCAAAACAGATTAGTCAAGAAGAAGTAACCAACCAATTACAAGATAAGGCCTCAAAATTTCACAGTAACACTTGCTCCGGTTCCGTAAAGGTTCCGTGAATCTCTAGAGAAAAAACGGAACCCATCTTTCGTTTCCGTGAATTATAAAAGTAAGAGTAAAGTTATCAAATAAAATTTCTCACTTGAGCTTTCCCTCAAGAGTATTTTCAAAGACAAATATCTTTCGTTAAAGGTCTTTTGCTAACGCATATCGGACATTTTGTAAAATATAACCAACCGTACTGCTTCAAATTATTGTATTAATATTCATCTACGTCAGAGGGTGGTTTCTTGAAAAACACTATAGACGTAACCAGCGGTTATTTCGTTCAAATGTCTCTCTGATAAGTCAATCAAATATCTTTATTACATGTCAAAGAAAAACATGCTCTCAGTCTCTCAGAACAGATGTTCAATTCATTACGCTTTAATTTTCTTTTATATCATGGCGCCGTTATTGTACTTCTATGTAAACAAACTTTATCAAATATATCAAAAAAACTTATAAAAGAATAATATTTATTTGTAACTTTCTTAGAAATGCTATTCTTAGAAGAATATTATCATAAGTAAACTATTATCCTGTCAAAAGATATTATTGTAGACTTACCAGGATATTTTATTTACACTTGATTGTTTGACCATTTAAGCTTCTTTAATCGGCGAAATAGTTTTAGGATAGACCCCTGAGATTAAGAATTGAAATATGCACTCCAAGAATTTGAATGGATATTACTTTGCGATTTTTGTTCTGTTATACACTAACACATTAAAAATATGCAGCCATCTTGAACAGCAAAAGACGAGATAAAATGTGATTGCTTAAAGCAAACTAACCAACGTTGTATACTTCAAGTTTAAAGTACTACAGATAAGATGCAATTATGAAAATACGGAACCTAAATAACAGAACCTAAATACGAAACCTAGCGTTACCGTAATGAAAAAACACGTACCCTATGGAGCCTAAATGTTCTCCACGGAACCTCGTCTTAGTTTCTGTGCATTCTTGAAGTTTTGTGGCCTGGTTTTTATAACATTATTAATTTCCCCCAATACTAATTAGAAATATAATGACAATACACAATTCAACAGAGGAAGGTTTTTAAATAAAAGCATAGATGGTTTTAAAAAAAAAATTATTAATAGTCTGCTTCAATAGTCTTTATTTATTGATTTTAATAACAGATGATGACAACCACCTTTTAGATATTATGTACTAGATATAAGTGTTAAGCTCTTTATATAAAAAAATAACTCCATGGTTTCTACTTCTACTACCAATAAAAACATAGTATACAGTAGTCAAATAATATAACATGTGTTATAGTCTATGTGTGTATATCTATCCTTATTTTATTTGCTGTGAACATAATGCTTGATGTATAATGTGCGTATGCAATTTATATCAAATGTGGAGGCTATGATATAAAATTTCTTGATAAAGGTGTTCCAATTGTCTATTCGACCTGAAACTTTATCAACTTAATAAGGACATGAAATCCTAATGCCATGTAAAATTTGGGTGTTTATCCATGATATGAAATTATACTACTCTCCTCCACAGTGACCTGGCATAATTTAACCTTGAAAGATGTGTTCCAATTAATTTTTGGACCTGAAACTCTACCATCTTAAAGACATATTTCAATAACTGTATAATGTGTGTATGCAAATCATATTTATATCTTTAGGTTTAACTTTCGCTTGGTTTGGTGGGCTACTTTCAATACCGAACCTTTGATTGTTAATTTGGTGAATATATCTACCAAAAATGTTTCCTTTGTTACACCATTTTAGATGCTCCATTTAAATTGTGAGACCTTTTTATTAATTTCAGGTTCTCAGTAATACATGTAATTGTTGTGGCTTGAAAGAAAAAGTTGTGCTTGATATCTTCCGAGATGTTTCATGTGGTTTAGAGTTTCTACATAAAAAACGAATTGTTCATCGTGATTTAAAACCCGAAAATATTTTACTTTGTCATCAAGGATCCGAGCGCATATATAAAATTACGGATCTTGGGTATGCAAAGCAGATGGATGCAAAAAGTATTTGTGAATCGTTTGTAGGAACAATACAATACTTGGTAAGAAAGGTCTTAGGGGCTGTCTCAAAAATACAATCTGAGAAGAGTACTGAGTCAACAAGGTTGCAATGGATTGGTTTCTTCTTGCAAGTTCGTTGACCTGACACACTTCTGTACAGATTCATTTTCGTTGAATTTTTTTTGATTTTAGTTGATTTAACCCTATCGAAATTTTAAGGTAGTCCCTTAAGGAATTCAAACTAGCAGATATTGTATCTGTACTGTTAACAAATTTCTATTCTCACATGCGAACATTATTTCTACTAAAAAACTGTTTTGATGTTGATATTAAATGATTGAATATTGTAACAGTAAATTGTTACATTGGTGCTCACAGGGCTCGAAATAACAGCCGGTCATCACTGTGGAGGAGAGATTTTTCAGAATATTTGGCTAAAAATATTCTGAAAAATCTCTCCTCTACAGTGATGACCGGCTGTTATTTCGAGCCCTGGTGCTCATTTATTTTTATGATTCACCAAATCCTTAGCCATATATACACCCAAAGCTTCAAATTATTCATTGTAGTATAAAGGTGCAGGTATTTAAACCTTTGGTCACTTTGGTCATGCACAGGCATTCCTTTCCTTATATTCCTTAACATATTGATCATAATAAGAGTAAATAATCACCATGGAGGAGGAATTTATGAGCATTGATTCAAGCTGCAAAGTAATGCTCAAAAATCTCTCATCTGCAGTGATTATTTACTCTTATTTCACACGCTGAGGTAGATATTACAGTGCCAAGCCTCAAAATAACTGTCGGATATCACCTGTGGAGAGGTGTTTTTAGTATAGTTTTTAGCTTCAAAGCTGAAAATAGTACTCAAAAAAAGGTTCCTCCACAGGTGATATGGACAGTATTTTTAAGGCTTGCAGTGCTCTAAATGAGTACAAATTATCACTGTGGAGGAGTGAAGTTTGTGTATAGGGTCAGGCTACAAATCTTGAATTATGTTCAAAGCATTACCACGATGATCATTATTTCTTGTCTCAAGCAATGATATGCAAAATGCTGGTGTCTATTCTAAAGGGGGATTTTTATTTCTGTTTTAGGCACCTGAACTATATGTGCAAGAATACACATGTACTGCTGACTATTGGAGCTTTGGGACAGTGATATTTGAATGTATTACTGGAACCAGACCATTCTTACTTACAGAGGCTGCATTTCAATGGCCACGATTAATCAAGGAGAAAAGCGATGATCATATATGGGGCTATTATGATGAGCAATTAGAGAGAGTTAAATTCTCTGCTGATATTCCCATTCCTAATCATATATGTGATATACTCCTGAACGCATTCAAAGATTGGTATTGAGTTTTCTTTTTACACATATATTTTGTTGTTTTTTTTTATAAGAAACTTAAAGCTGAAATCTACCAAATATTAAAAAACATTTACGAAACATTGTCAGGTTCAAAATTTAAACCAAACTTGGAAAAGATGAAGTAGAACAATCTTTGTGTGTGAGACAGAAACAATATTTCCTTGTAGTTTATACTTCTAACACGGATATTAACAAGATTAAATACAATCTACCCTCTACTCTCTTTGCTCTGCTTTGTTGTTAAGAAACATTTGAAGCTGAAGCCCAAAAGTATGTTTCTTATAAAATAAGCGTGTAATACGTTTTGACATTCTTTTATGTGATGAGTTTTTGTAGGATCATAAAGGATGTTGTACTTAATTTTAACTCTAGTATAATAAAATAATACTCATCATAGCGTAAGCCTGAATTCTATGAAGGAGAGTGTAAAATCGGCAATCTTGAATGTGATGGATTTCTTCATTTGACCGAGTACTCTCCTGCTTTTATATAAAGGTTTTGGTAAGAGTTGATAATTGCTCTTCAATATCGCCTGAGTACAGTAAGAAATAAATATTTGATATGAATCAATAGAATCTTTGGCATGATTCTTTTGAAATTAAAAATGCTTTTCTTTATTTAGGTTGCAGCTTGTCTTACGACACAATCCAAAGAAACGTGGGAGCGAACAAACTAAGGATGGTTTGTTAGAATGGTTTTCTCGCGTGATTAGTATTCTTAACATGAGAATTATTCATGTCCTTGATACACAGACTTGTACTGATATTGCTTACTTGTGCAACCCAGGTGAGACTGGTACTCAACTAAAACACTTCTTAGCTAAACAAACTGACATTCCAGTTGAGAATCAGCTGATTTTATTTTCTTCTGGTAGTACACTAAATGATGTTGATTCACTTGAATCCTGCTACCAGCAACATGATATTCTCTATTTATTTAATACAAACAGAAGAGCTGAGCCGTCTTTTAAAGCGATTATGCCTCCTAGAGTTCGTGAACTTGTTGGATCACCAGAGGAAGTGAAGAAGTTGAGTGAATTAAAAATTTACTGGGCACATGCAACATATTACTGTAACAAGACTTCATCATACTACATGTCTTTGCTAAAAAGCGAACAGGTGTTATTGTTAAACACCATGAGAACAAAATATGAAGCGTCTGAAAGTTTAATAGAAGACCTTGTCAAAGCATCAATTTCGCTCCAAACTGTTATTTCAATGTATTGGGAAAGCTATGATTGCGATTTGCAATACTTTAACCCTGTGGAAGTGCGCAGTAAAGAAGAACAGCAGTGCATTGACGAATGGAAAGATATGTATGAAGAAGTACATTCGTTTTCTGAGTCAGTTGATGTTTCCGAGTTACTTGAGTCAATTAAGAAGTCTCGACAGAAATGTTTAGAATTGCAAAAAAGTCCGATGATTGCTGAACAAAATGCTCAGAATGAACTAAATAGCTTGTAAGTTCCTCAGCTTTCAATATAACCTACGATGAATTGTGCTACAAGAAATATCCTCAAAAGAAAATGCAAATATTCACTGTGGAGGGCATTTTTGGGCATAGTTAAATAAAGAATACTGATCCACAGTGATTATTTTGTTCTTCTTTTGGGTACTGAAGATTTGATCTATTGCAAACTTGATATATCATGTATGTAATTCTCTTTTAGGCCTAAATATGACTGATAATATTCTTAAAAAACTTCTCCACAGTGATAACCAGCAGTTATATTAACTCCAGGTTACAACTTCGTTTTTAGAGCTCGCCAGGCTGAGGAACAGTATGAAAAGCTTCGAAAGAAAGCAAGTCAATGTAAAGAACGTAAGCAAGATGTCAAACATGATTCAAAGCATATGTGTGGTATTGTTTGGGAATGCATGGAGAAGAACGATAATAACTTAAATGCATTTTACCGACATCTCAAGTAACTTATTTTGTTTGTTTTTAATTCAAATAATTATTGTGGAGGATAGATTTTTTGTAGACTTTATGTTTTGTTGCTACTTGAAGCTTAAAACTACTCCTACGGAGATTATTTGTTTTTGTTTCAAGCCCTCTAGTTTGTTTTTTTTCAAATGAAGCTACTGATTTTTTAGGTTTTTGGGATCGTTCTGCAGACCACAAAAGTTATTGTTTAGTTTATTGTCTGTTCTTTAAATTTAATTTGCTGCTGGACATCGCACTTTAAAGATTGATTTTTTTTTATATAGTTTTCAGCTGCAAGCTTGGCATTTTTTCTCTTTTTTTTGATAAGTATATTATAAAACCCCAGGCTACCGTTCACTGGGTTGTATCTACGTTAGAACATAAGGAGCACAGAGACGTTAAAGCGTGGAAAGATGACAAATACATAGAAAAGTTGACATTATAAAAACAAACAAAATTCGTTGACATATTCCCACTTTTTCTGTAATTTTGATATCATCTACTTCTGTGACTACACGTATAATTGATCGTGAACCTCTTAGACATTTTAGTTTTTAAAAATGACTGGACTAAGCTTGGACTTTTGTGTTTTATTTTACCTGCGTAGCAGATGTCGACAGATTAATAAAATATAATGTTTATGGGAATGAGTCAGAAATTGATCTTGGAAATTATTAGTATACAGGAAGGAGTAGCATATTCCACTAGGTGAAAAAAACCCCAAAAGAAGTCATTCCAATGGTAGAAATTGTCGTCACACCATGTGAATGTCTTCTTTTAGATTTTACAGCAAATTACTCGTCTAGTAGCAACCTTTAACTCCTACTTCTGATATGATTCAATCAAGCCTCTGAATTCACATCATAATTTTCCTGTGGAGGAGCATCTTTGGAGACTAATTTGCAGCCTGTTGGCCTGTTGTTGGCCTGTTGGCTGCAAATTAGCCTCCAAAGATGCCCCTTCACAGTTGAATACCATTGTGAAGGCCTGTCTATTGCCGTTATGCTTACATGTTTCACTTAATCTATTAGAAAAGTCACTATGGTGAGAGAGGAGATGACATATATGATGATTAAAATGGAAGAACATGTTAAGAAATTCATAGAAAGGAAAGAGATGATTCTTAAGGTAAAGCAAATAAATAAATATATAGTATTCGAAATAATAGTCACTGTGAAGGAGTGATTTTTGAGAATAGCTTCAGGCTTTGTTACATGAAGCTATGCTCAAAACTCACTCCCTCACAGTGATTACTTACTCTTATTTCGAACACTGTTATACACAGGTAGCACCCTCCTCTCAGTCTACTAGGGGACTCAGATGATGTCTGAAAGTTGCCTGCTTGGGGGAATAGCAATATTTGCTCTCCTTGAGGGGAAGATTTATTTTTTGGGAGATACATTTTCTTGGGTGGGTGGGTGGTGGGTGGTGATATAGAGCAGCATAAATTTTTAGCTTAAAGCTAAACTCAAAAATCACTCCACTGTAGTAATCATACAGTTTTGCAGTTTTGCCAATTAGAAATCAACTCTTAGCATTGTGCACCCATTGTTCGAAATAAGAACAAATTATCACTGCGGAAGAAGGTTTTTTCAGCATTGCTTCAGACTTTCTAGCCTACAGTAAAAAATACAGTTCCTAAAGCATTGCTCAAAAAACCCTCCTCCACAGTGACTGATTGTTCTGATTTCTAGCACTGGCACCATTTTTATATGAGTTTATTTTTAGCGTCAACGTCTACGACAAGATATGCTGTGGAGATTGTTTAATGCACAAGTATGAAGCTTTGATTATTTGAGTAGCCGCAGGTTTGAGAACGTTGTTCTAGCGTCTTTACTGCAGACTTTGAACAAGTTTATGCCCACTGGTAAATCTTTCAAGCCTCTACCAGATGAATACCTCTAGCCTACGGACATTAAGCATGGATCTCAATGACCTCCTCATTACTTGTACCCTATACAGTGCTTGTAATAAGAGTAAATAATCACTGTGGATGAGTGGCAATAAGGCATTACTTCAAGCTATAAAGCCTGAAGCTACACTCAAACAGCCCTCCGCCACAATGATTATTGGATTTTTGCTGCAAGTAACAAATACTTTGAAAGCGTCCGTGTTTTTTCATCTCATTCACGGTGTCCAAACCTAGCTATATAGTCTACACGAATCAACATTTGTTTTGTTCTTCTCTCTGAAAGACGATTTTTCTCACTGATCTCTAGACATTAACAGAGGAAACGCTAGAATCGAAGTAGGTTAATATTTACATTAGTTATACAGTATGCTCCCGTTAAGTGGTACAGCGGATAACTGGGACTTTTGCTTAGTGAGACTAGATTTGTAATTTTAACCTAATTAATGACCAATGTTAGAGAGAATGGTAAACATAATTTCAGGCAACTAAACTACTTGGTTTCAGTCTGGCAAGGGCATTTTCCAATCATCTAGGCACACAAAATGTTCCTTCGTCCCCCACCATGGGGGCGCTCACGGAGTTACTATCTTAAATTATTGTTTATTCCGGATTTTTAATAAAGCAGCACTTTCATACTTGAGTGTTTCTAGATCAGATTTTAAGAGCCGATAGATCGGCTCTAAAATTCGAACACAGCTACATGATAAAATCGGGGATAATTAGGAAATCGGACGAAGTAGGCTAATCTAAGAAAATTGGAAGATAAAGCGAGAATCGGACGAAGTTGGAAATTACGGCACATAACTGTATTTTTCTCCCCACATTTTTTCTGTTCTCCCTTCTCCAGACTGTGCCTATCAAAAGTTGAAACCTATACCATAAAAGTCTGATATTAAGTACTGGACTTATAAAGGTCGTAAATGTTTTTGTGTGCCTATTTTCGGCCGGAGGGAGGTTATACATGGAAGGCATTATATATATATATTAATACGGTCTTTGGGATCTTTGTCCGTCTGTCCGCACTACTTGTTCGAAACCAGACCGTTTTTCCAGAAATTTGGGGAATTTGTTCGAAATCACTTGCACAACTTAAAGGCAAATAAAATTGCAGAAATATGCCTCACTCATTTTTGTTTTTTAGCCTGCAAAAAACAGAATTGCATTATTTTTCGGACTGATATTTGGTATTCTAAACCGTAAGCACCTGGAGAACAGAGCGATAAAAAAAATAAAAATATACCTTACTTTTTCGCCTCACCTATTTTGATGCTTTTTGGAGGGGCTTCCACCCAATAAAGTAGAAGCGCTTTACATTTTGGAATTCTAAACCATAGTCACTTGATATGTTTTTTTTCATTTTCAGACCTTATTAGTTTCGCTCATTTTTGTCGCTTTTTTGAAATTTTTCGACCAATAAAATAGAATTGCTTTACATTTTCAGCTAAAATTTGGTATTACTCATTGAAATCATATGGAGTACGGAATGGTATAAAATATTTTTTCAAAAATCTGCGTCAATTTTTACTTTTTATAGGGTTTTGGTTGAGCACCCAGTGAAGAGATCTACATAATTTTTGAAAAATTCCCTCACCATTCAGTTTTGCCCATTTATACATTAGGTATTTTCAAGGTATATAAATAGATCCACCACACTTATTTCACTGAAATTTTGTCTTTTTAATCAAAATAACCTGGAGAATTGAATGAAATAAAAAGTAGTGGAAATTTAGGGTGCTGCATACAATGGCATGGACCTAACCCATATTTCCCCTCTTCCTTTGTTGATCAGAACATAAAAAAATTAATTTTGATTATTAGAAAAATTTAGCAATCCCTCAATTTGTAAAAACAGCTTTCTTCAAGACGTCATTGGATTAATCCTGAGAACAGTTGTGTTTATGTTCTAAATATTAAAGATAATGTTGATGCCGCATTCATATTGAATTTAGGCCCATGGCCTATATTCGGGGGGAGACTTATTTTCGGGTGTAAAATTGTGTTACATCATGTGTGAGCTTATTTTCGAGGGGGGGGGGTGGGCTTAATATCAGACTTTCATGATACCAGCTAACAACGCATATCAGATTTTGTTGCGTTATCCAAATATATATAAAAAGATCATTTTTCCCTCGTTAATTGTGTTCATAAGAGTATGACTTAGGATCGACTCCTTTAGATCTTAGTTCTTCGTGTAAACTCGATAAATTTTGTGGTTCTTAGCCTAGTACCCAGTCTTTCGGAACATTTTCATGCCATTCGTTTTTCTGATCGAAATAACAGGCCTTGTTGTGCCTGTACAAGGTAGGAAATTTAGCTCGAATTTATCATCATCTCAAACGTTTATGTCCGTGATCGTAGCTCTGGTTTAGTATAAACTTTCCTCAAATAATTATTTCAATTTTTAGTAAAAAAATCCGAGTTTTTTTTGTGTATCTGACTCCACTTGTCTGACTACACAAACTCGATAGTAATGGATAGTAAATTTACTCTAATTTGGATCTATAGACAGACTCCTCCCAACAACAGACAAATAATGGTATCTTATGTTGATTTCACTTTAACTTCATTATTTTAGAGCTCGCCAAACAGCTCCCTTGTATCACCAGCATCCGTCAGTAGCTTTATACCCAGTTTATCTGACTTAATGGAGACAAAAGAAAACGATATTCCAAGGTATGACTATTAGTATTTACATAACATTTTATTGTTTCTATTCACAAATATTTTGGAAGATATTGGTATCTTCTGATTATAACTACCAGACATGACCTGTGAAGGAGTATTCTTTGAAAGTATAGTGACTCTATACTTAAAAAACACTCCTCTCCGGGTGATGTCCGTGAGTTGTTTTTCAAGCTTTTGTATACTATTTAAATTTAATCCACTTGAATTACCACATTTGTCTAATTGCTGGATAACTTAGTTGTTTTGTTCTTTGGTCTTGCTTAGGGAATGTCTTAAGAAAATATAGTGAGGAAACCAATCTATGTTATATTCGCTACTTTATTTTTGCCACAGAATTTTAAGTGGAATTTATTTTAGAGTTTCTTGATCATAACATGCACCAATCCAGTATTTCAAATAAGAAAAAATAATCACTGTGGTGCGGAAGAGGGATTTTTGAGCAGACGTTTTAGCCTAAAGCAGGAAAACCACTCCTTTACAATGATTCCATGTTCTTTTTTCGAACATTGTAATACCTGTAAAAATCAAACATTTCATCTTTATTTATGAGATAATTTGGTTGGAATTTTGTTAAAATTACATAAGACCATTATTTTTCTGATTCTAATTAGGCAATAAAATAGTCCTTGGTAATTATGGCATGAATTTATGTGACCACTGTAGCTAAATACAGCTACCAGATAACACTCCTCCATAGGTGATGGATTACTAATACTTCTCATTTCCAAGGAAACTTATTTCTGTTGGATGATACTAACCCAGTAAGAAAAAGCTTAATGCGTTTTCAACGTTGCTCTAGCATCTTTATTGCAGACTTTGAGAAACCCTCTATAAATTTGTCAATAAATCGTACTAAATCGATTTATTTATTTATTTTAGTAGCAACTTGAATGCTGTCGTTGGTGATCTGAAAGAACAGTTTAAAAGGTTTGCTTCTTTCTTAGCTTTGTAGAATCATATAAGTAACCAAGTGGGTAAGCCCTCTCGTACATGGCCTCCCCCGAATATAAGTCCCCTCTTTTCCAAGCATAAAACGTCACCATGCATAAGCCAACTCTTTTCCCTCCCCCTTATATATGTAATAATGGTAACACAATCCACCCTATTTTGGGACGACACAAGGTCTATACTATCTTATAGAGGTCCATTGAGGGAGCTTACTGTCTTGTAGAGGTCCGTTGAGACAGCTTACTCTATTGTAGAGGTCTGTAACCCCATTCAGGCGGGGGGTTGAAAGAATGGCTTATATGACTAAATATTTTGACACTTTTCATACAATTTATCTAAGATCAGTTTGAACAACCATATTTTTGACAGGTAAAGAAAAAAAAATCAAATATTTTTTTCTTATTATTTTTGCCTGAAAAACGTTTTGGTATATAGCTTAGGAAAAAAAAATTAACCGAAAAATATTTTTTTTGTACCACCTGTTTTCCAATCAGGAGTGATGACGTAATCAGGAAAATAATTATGATAAAATGCTGATTATGTGTTGACCTGATTTTCTGGAAAGTTTCAACACTATAGCAGCTCCCACCTCCCGGTCTTACAGAGCCTCCAAAATACCCGACTTGAATAGGGTTAAGAGAGCTTATTGTCTTGTAGAGGTCTGTTGAGAGAGCTTATTGTCTTGTAGAGGTCCGTTAAGAGAGCTTATTGTCTTGTAGAGGTCCATTGAGAGAGCTTACTGTCTGTCTTGTAGAGGTACGTTGAGAGAGCTTATTGTCTTGTAGAGGTCCATTGAGAGATCTTTTTGTCTTGTAGAGGTCCATTGAGAGAGCTTACTGTCTTGTAGAGGTCCGTTGAGAGAGCTTACTGTCTTGTAGAGGTCCGTTACGAGAGCTTATTGTCTTGTAGAGGTCCGTTGAGAGAGCTTACTGTCTTGTAGAGGTCTGTTGAGAGAGCTTACAGTATTATGGTGAATTTTGCATAAGTATCATTTGGAAACCAAGGAAACCAACTCAACTCGTACAAAACCATAATTCGATCGTCCTTTTCTTAAAAAATTTGACAATCAGCTGAAAATAATCGAAGTGGGTACTATGCGCCTACTTGATGATTGACATCTCTAATAATGCCTGACATCTTCTGTGGATGATTGTTTTTTAAGTATATAAAGTTTCAGTTGCCGAAGCTGAAAACTATGTCCAAAAACATGAGTTCTGACTACAGTTGTGTTTCTTTTATAGACTGGATGGTTTGATTAAAAACGAAGTAAATTCATTTGTCATTTTATTTTTAAGTCAACGCAAAGACTGAGGCTATGCTCAGAAATCTATCTCCTCCACTGTGATTATTTATTCCTATTTTGACTACTGTAATAATATACATCGAAGCTCTTCATATCAAGCTTTGAATATAACTACTGGGCATCACTCAGCCGGCAAAAACTTGTTCAAAGTCAGCAAGATAACGTTAGAACGACGTTCTATAAATGTTGCTCTAGCGTTATTTTGCTGACTTTGAGCATGTTTTTGCCGGCTGGGCACGTTTAGAGGAGTGTTCTGGGTGTAGTTTTCAGCTTTGAGTCTATAAATCTTACATAAAGAACCCTTCTTCGTAGTGTATATGATATTCATATGCAGTCTTTAGAATAAGAATAGCAGTCACTGTGTAGGAGTGGTTTTGACCGCAGTTACTACGCAGTGATTGTTTTCTCTTATGTGTAACACTGAGGTGGGGTGTAATTAAGTCCATCCAGTGGGCAAAAACTTGTTCAAAGTCTGTAGTGAAGACCCCTGAACAGCGTTGAAAATGTTGTTCTAGCGTCTTTATTGTACACTTAGAATTGTTGCCTATTCTCCATCAAAACAAAGAAGACAGCGATGTTGCGATTAATGGATTTCTTTTTACTAAGGAAACCAATCAATTTTTAAGTTCGTCATATTTCACCCTTCATCGCAGACACAATAATATTATTTCATATTTAGGTTAACCCACTTTCACCATCAAAATCTCACATGTTTAAATGGTCAACAGTTGATGGATACCCTGCTAAAGAGGCACAAAACAGTCAAACACAACGTGAGAAACAAATGCACCGACGTCAATCAGATTTCATTGTAGATTACGCAAAACCTGATGAGCGTGTAGTGCGAGTTTCAAACAGTAAAAATACGCCAAATATGCCATCATTCGTAGAGGTCCCACAGGAAAGCGAATTAGAGGGAGTAGGAATCCCTCCATTACCCACGCTTAGACCGAACACCTATACACATAGTTCTCCACATCGTTCTCCAACTCGTTCACCTCGACAATTTGATGGGCGACAATTTGATGTACCGTATAATATACTGTATGGGCAATATCCACCATCTTATATCTATCCGACGCATTTGCCCGATAGGATTCCTGATAGGATCACGCGTTTTGAAACGCAACAAGATGTACCTTCACCAGCTGGTAGATATGGTCATGTAACGCCGCCAACGTCTCAATACGGTCATGTAACGCCATCAGTCTCTCAGTACGGTCATGTAACGCCACCATCCTCTCTGTACGGTCGTGTAACGCCACCAATGTCGCAATACGACATGATTCAACAGCAACAACGTCTAAAGTCTTCATACGAAAATTTGCAAAATATTGGTCGTTTTGATGCACCACAGAGTTTAGACCAATATCCAATGCAATATCCAATAAAAGGTGGTTTGGAACAATATCCAAATCCTCAAAGTGGTTTTGAACAATATCCTAAATCACAAGCTGATTTAGAGCAATATCCTGATAATCATTCAAAATATTTACAACGTCAAGAACCTATCGACCAAACAAGCTTACTGGAGAACTTACTTGTCACAAATCCACCGAAACCTGCTGAATTGCATGTTTATAGACCAAAGCCAGTTTCCACAACCGATCCGCTCCGCGTTTCTACAGCAAACGAAAATGACAGGCTACTTAATTTAGGCAGCAACTATGGAAGAAATTCACCTCGATTATCGCCAAGACCAGTAGATAGAATAATGAATGTACCATCTGACTTATCGAGTTCTCCTCGTAGAGTAAGTCCAGCCTCATCTCGCCTTATGATTGATTATGCACAAGAGTCGTCAAATATACGTAGCTCTCAACAAAACCGTGCACCTTCTACACCGCAACATCGAATCGGTCCGCCTGTCACACAAGCCCACATTGGAAGCAACTTAGTAAGGGACGTTCTAGTACGGTCACCTCAGAACATCACGCGAGACTATTTACCCCCGAGCACTGGAAAGCCACACATTAACGCCAAATCGTTCGGTGAAAACAAACACTTGATTACGCGTAATAACATAAATCAAAATTACGCATATATGCCTGCGAATGCAACTGGTGGAAATACTAGACAATATATGAGATAGCACATATAATGATATACCAACAGTCGGGTAGTTAATTGGATCCTGCAAACGGAACAGCCAATCAAATACACTTATTTCTAGTAAATATGCTCTTTATATCTGTTAATAATTATTGTGTGACAACTTCATATAAATATATCATTATTTGAAATTTAAAAGTAAATATTATATGTGAAGGAGAGTGCCGTAGATGATCGACTAAACGCCCCCGATCAATTAATAATCAATCAATTAATGCCCCTGTATAATAAACGCTCCCAAAAATATATAATATTTATAAACACCCCTGTCGAATTAACGTCCCCTGAAAATGTTTATTTTTTAAATAAACGCGCCCCTAAAAATATCGATTTTTGAATAAACATTTGAATAAGCATGGAACAAGTAAAATATAATACAGATTCTTGAACCCTTCGTTAGTGTGGTGGGGTACCCCCGGAAATTTATTAATTTATGTGAAGGTATTAGAAGATGCAGGGGGTAAAAAGTCACAAAAGGATAATGCAGATTTTTAAAATATGTAAGAAAATAACCTGAATAATAATTTCTGTTATGTTACTTTCACAGCAAAATTTAAAATTTCAGGGGGTCCACGCCATACTAATGAAGGATTAATAAACGATAACGAAGAGACAGGTAGATATATTGCGATTTTTATCAAATCCAGTTGCATCCAACATGGATCATCTTCAGTGAAGTGGTTTATTTAATAGTTTTATTTTCATCTTTGGATAATTATATAATTTTTGATTTTTTATAAGATTTGTTTTATAAACGCCCCGCCCCGCCTCTATACCCAAATGTCTATTTTTTAATAATTTACGATACTGATCTTTGACTTTACACCCTTTTTCGCATTCGCTAGCTTATCTCTAATATTACTTAAGATTTTTGTTTATTTTGCCAAACCCACCTGAAAATTTCCGTTAAAATTACAAGTATGCGAAATAAGACTCACTGTGGAGGAGTGATTTTAGAGCATTGCTTCAGGCTACAAACATCCCGGCTCCACAGTGACTATTTACTCTTATTTCAAGCACTATTTTATGTATACATCATGGTAAATGTTGTATTAAATAATATTTTATTAACGTAAGAATTGTGTTTTTAAGTCGTTTGACCATGATGTTTGCAATTAGGCCTTTCTTCTTTCTTTCTTATGTTTATATTCACAAAGAAATTTTAGAATTTAGTTTTATTCATTTTTATCCCCCATACTTCATATCCATTTCCGTTCTCGTGAAGAGAAACTGTCATAGATGAGAATGCAAAATGATGTGAGAATGCAAAATGATGTAGTATTTACTATTTTTCAACCTCATCCCCATAGCTTTCCAAAATCAAGAATCAAGCGGACGAGGTTGACTTCCTCTTTCCAACTATCATTGAAACTGTGCAAAAGGGTGTTACATCAACGAGCTTGCGGTAGATTGATTTATTCAGTATGAAGAAAGCAATCCATTATAAGATCGTTGGATCAGCGCTCTTTGTAAATTTTATTTTGAGACGCTTCCTTAGTAAACGTAGATATTTTTGACGACTATCCAGGGAGCAAAAACTTGTTCAAAGTCTGAAGTAAAGACCCTAGAACAACGTCGAACGCAGGTCTAGCGCACTCTGATCGTTTAATGTTCTAGCGTCTTTTCTGCTGACTTTGAACAAGCAAGTCAACAGTCTTAACCCTATTAGTACTGGGCTTTTTAGGGTTCTGTAACACTTAGGGAGTGGGTTGACCCCCCTCCCCCCTCCATAACTATCGAACCACAAGTAGCATTTTGATGAAACTTTCCCCAATTTTAGTCCATCATAAAAGGAACAAAACAGCTAACTTTCCTTAAAAACCATGTATCTATAAAAGCTTTTCTAATTCTGTTTTCAGTTTTAGATAGTCTTGCTTTTTCACATAGTTTTCGGGGTTTTAGTGAAAACGTTTTAAAATAGCAAAATTTTCATCTGAAATTCTAAAAAATACGATTTTTTAAAAGTCGGAGAAAACGAATTCGTCATGTGACCAAACTTGGTAGAAAAATTTATTTTATGATTTCAAGTGATGTTTTATGCTACAAGCATTACCCAAACAAGTTATGTCAAAACAAAGAATTGATGATTTGCAAGTGGTTTCAGGTTATGTCCCAGAAATACTAATCAGAAGATGATATGAATCTGAAATTTTCATCATATATGTGTGTTATAGATTGCTACTAAATGTTTCAGTGCGAGCTAGCTGTTATACCGCAAAGTATGGTAGGGGCGGAATCCCCCCCCCAGTACTAATAGGGTTAAATATGATTGTCTTCTTCTTTCTTGTTGACATACAAACCACCCTCATTCGCAGATAGATTAATACTCCATTTTAAACCCTTGATCAGAAGTCGAAATAAGAGCAAATAATCTCTGGGGAGGAGGGATTTTAAGCATAGCGTCAGGGATGGTTATTTGCTCTTGTTGATAGCATAAACTGTATCGATTGACGGTGGGCGATATCTTTTATTTTGAGAGTTTGTAAAAAATTCAGAACATTCTTTACTGTATAGTTTGTAAAAAATATGTATGATATTTTAGAAAAGAATTTAAAATAGCATCTAATTATTTTCTTTCTTCTTCGGGTTTTGATAGGTCTTCACTGTAACCTGAAACGAAAGGGACATTTTCTGACCACTCCTTCTCCAACCTAGTTCCTGGTGCTTCGTCTCTCTTTTCAAACTTAAAAAAGAGGAAGCTCTAGGATTGAGGCTACTTTTCTTGCACGCCGAGAACAATGGATGACGTTACAAAATCGATGATGACTTGCAGGGCACTCCTGTCGTACCATAACGCGTATACAATCCCTAACATGAAACACGGGGAGGGGGCGGTTAAATTCAAACAATCGAGCAAAATCGGAGAGAATGGGCCTAGCACCACATAAACCTTTGTGTGAAGATTCCGTAGGTAAACACTAGTCAGTGCTTTACACATAAGTTATCTGATTTTTGCTATGCTTCAGTTTCAGCTTATGACCTTGCCAAGTAGAATTAAGCTCTTACCTTGTTTTCATTGATTTTCTTTTAATTTTTAATATGATATTTATATTTGGATTTAAGAAAAATCCTTTCGCTTTTTCAACCAAAATTCAAAATCGTATATTTAGCGATAAACGGGATTACGTAGCGGTAGAGTTGGGTACCCTGACTACTTATTACCAGTACCTGAGCAACAAATTAAACAATACCTCTGAAATATGACCTATTATATGGTTAGTATCAGACTTTAATACTGTGGCCAATCATATGGGCCCAATGCAGAAAAAAAATGTTATTACTGGAAAAGGAGGCGTTTCCCACTTTATCCTCAACGAATAGAATTATTATAATTGGTCTCAAAGTTTTGTGAGAATGTTAGTCTGCAGTATGTTAAGGAATAATCTGAAAAGATTTAAAGAGAAGAGTAATGAGTCAATGATCTTGTAAGAGATTAGTTATTGGTACTGAAGAAGCTAATCCATGGCAAGTTTATTGTTATATGTCACTGCAACCTCGTTCCCAGGGCTTCTTCTCTCTTGACGAGCGTTAAACGTCAAGAGAGAAGAAGCCCTGGGAACGAGGTTGATGTCATTGCATATTTTTTTTTTATTATTCTCTTTCAATTTGTTTACAAGTTCGTTAGAGAATAACTCTATTATACAAAATGGACTTTGCCCTTACCGTTCTGTATTTTATATTGTTTCCATGGTGTTATATGTTTTTTATATGTCCCATGTGTCAAATTATACATTATATGCAAAGTTTGAATCTCACTGTAAAAAGTTATCTATCTGAGTTTTGGATATAGTCCCTAACAAAAATTGGCGCACTCCAGTGTACTTAATAATAATTAGTATGGACATGGAGGTATGGAGGACTGTACCAGAAAATTAGGCAAGCTCTTTCAAAACGGGATTCTCAAGTCTATGCATCTTTCTCATGATAGCATAAGAGAAACATTATGGAAAGCGTTGTCGAACTTGCAAAATATTATAGGAAAGTATGTATATTTTGCCCACTGAGGTGGAGCGGTTCAATAAATAAATAAAGGATGGTACCAAACCTTTTCAGACCATTGGACCCAGAACGCAATTTGAACCATTTGAACCAACTCGGACCCGAGCAGACGAAATCAAAAATGTTTTGGTGAGTCATTTCAAATTACCACGCATGTAGCTACCAAATTTCAAAATGGTAGCCCTTTGGGAACATTAAGAAAATATTAAGAAAATAGGGATGTCACCAAAAAATGATAGCATTGTACAATGATACGAAATAGAATAGAAACATCAAACAATACAAGCAGTGGTTGAAATAAGAACAAATAATCACCATGTTGAGGAGTCTTAAGCTATGCTTAAAAACCACTCCCTCACACTGACTATGTACTCTAATTTGAACTACCGTAAAAGAATACTTGTGCTATTTCCATATACATAATATAGATATATTTTACTATAAAAACTTTGCACGTACATTACATCACCTCAACCCTTCATGCTGTACTCACATGCAATAGGTGTATTAATATTGTCACACCAAATTCATTCATAAAAATATTTAGAAGAAATAAGTGCCCTCAGCCCTTTAGCAAAAATTTCAATGAGCACCCCCTCGAATAAGCTTTTAGCAAAAATTTCAATAAGCTCCTCCATCAAATAAGTGTAACGTAATTAATTAACTACTGTATATATATTATATCAGCAAGACCCTTTAAGTTATGTTTACCCGTCTTGAAAATCTGGAAAGATCAAATCAGAAAAGACACCAACCAACCTTTGCTTACAGCGGAAAGAAATGCAAAAGACAGGAACCGCTGGAAAGATTGTGTGAAAAAAGGTTTGGTGAGGGTTCTTTAATGGACTATAATTATTATAGTTATTTAAATTTAAATATATACCTTAGTTTTATCAATTGCTTTGCTGAAAACTATACTCAAAAAACAGTCCTCCACAGATTTTTAGTCTTGTTGCGATACAGTAAAAAAAAATAATATTTAATCTAATTGTCCTTTCATCCATTTTCTAACATTTTCGTGAAATTCTTCGTTCGTAAATTCTCCAGGAGAAAAGTTTGGATTCAATGGGTCATCAAGATTAGGCTGATACATTAGGAATAACAAACCTTGAATGCAGTCTAATAAATTGTTTACTTCAGGGCACCAGTCATCAATCAAACTTACACAAATTTCACCGTCATCATCAATATTTGGGTGGTATATATCAGTACCACATAAAATTTGTGGCGCAACTGTAGGATATTTGACAGGTAATTTGAAATGGAAAAGATATACTCCACCCATGTATGGACCTCCTGTCGGCTTTATTTCCACAGAGAACTCTGTATAAGTATCATCATTAGGATGCATAACTGCTTGATTATTTGAGATTTTTGATATGTTTTTTAAAAGTGACATGAAGTGTTCCTTTTGTTTCTTGTGACGAAAATCAGATATCATTGTGCTATGCTCATTTGTTTTCTTGATCACTTGGTTTAAAATGAAAGAATTTAATGCGCTGACATCAATTGTTTTCCCCATTGAGATTAAAGTATGAAAAGTTTGTAAATATTAACTTTTATTCGGGATTTATCTTTTACTGGTGTGAGGTGTGGTAGTTCTGTAGATAGATTTCAGCATGTAGATACGTGTAAACTCTTCTTCTTTCTCATATTAGGTAACTCGATAGGAAACAGGAATCTCTTCCTGTAGAATATAAGACTTTGCTAAGCCATTTTGATATTTGATCGTGAACCAGGAGCTTCTATTTATAACAACATCTACAACAGAACACAAAACAAATAATATATATATACAGTAGAAAACAAAATCAACTATCAGTTTTCAGACATGCCAACTCTTCTGATTTAGGCAGGAGTCTCCCTTTCTCTTTTTACTTTATTTTGTAACTAATTAAATGCTATTTTGCGAAGCTTCTGACACCCATTTTCCAGTACTCTAGAGCAGGTAGGCCTAATTTGAACATTTTACTGCCCCTCCTCCAGCAGCCCCCACCATGAGGGGGCTTTATTCGTAGAAGATTTCCCAACTATTACATCTGGTTTATATCACGTACGTAGGTTTGTAACTGAAATTTTCTCTTAACAACGCTCCAAAAGCTTCAGGAGGTATAGAGCTAGACAGACTATGTGGTTGTCGGTTGGGGGGATTTTGATTCGAAATTATATAAACTATAAACAAAGATACCTTTATTATTCAAGAACTGTACCAACTTTTAATGATATTTATTCTTCCATTTTTTATCGAGTGAACTGAATAATTTGCTTGACCTGCGTGGTTTTATATATACTGTTGAAAGGTGAACTTTTTCGCTGATGTAATCCACTTGAAATTTTTACAACGTGTGGTGTAACAGAAACGTAAACAGACGCTTGAAGTTGTGATTTAAGGGAAAGTACCTTACTACAGGTTGGGAAATAACGCTGAATTTCCAGGAATTAGAGAGGTCTGGAGCCGATATAAATACAAAATAAGTTTTTTTACACGTTCCATGACGTAACCAGTTCAATAAACTATGTGCAGGTCTTAATAAAATCGACTGTACAATACGTTGATATGGCAAGCGTACATGAAGTAAACTGTATGTAGTTATTTGAAAATGAAAGAGACGTAAACAATTTTATTTTCATGAAAAATGGATGCTGCTTGAACTTTTTGGAAAATATGAATAGTTCTCGCGCTAGAATATCTAGCTAGTGGCTCTTCTGTGTTTATTACAAAAGGTATAATATCACGGTGCAAGAAGATATGTTTTTTTTAGTTGATTTGTTGCGTAGCTAACACTGGTAGTTATATTCAACGCCACCTTTCTCCGAAATTCCATAAATGTCCACGTGTAGGCCACCACTTCTGAAACTTTTCTTTAGTAATATTTTATTTTGTCATTTTTACTTCTTTTTTCTCCTTGGCTGCACCACACAGACACAGGCATACACTCCATATTGGAGAAGAATCTGTTATCTTTCCATCAATCAGTCAAATGTTTGGTGGAAACAGTTTGATCGACACTCAATTGTTTTGTTTGTGCTCTGGTTTGATTGCTAATTGAACAAGAAATTGAACCTCTAATCAAACACCAAACAATGGGTTAATGTAAGAGTCTGGTTTTTACCACAGTTTTAATACAACGTTTTATCCATGTGGTGGTGCAGACACAAGGAAGACATTTTTATTTTATACATTTATTATTAAGTTTCCTATCATTACAGTAGTTGCACAAATATATCTCTAAGCATGGTTCTTTAATGGCCTTTTATATCTTCAAAAAGAGTCTGGACAGGGAGCGAGGACAGCCAATCAAAATAGGCCATGATTACCATGCCTCAGTACCCCAAACAGAGACAAGAAAACAAGAAAAAGGGTGCACAAAAGTTGCTGACTCAAGACCTTGTCCCACTTATCCCTCAAGACCTATCAAAACAAATATGGAGTCAGCAGTTATGGGTAACCCCAGACTAAATGTGTTTTCCTCTACTAGATATAAATACATGTAACAATATATAATCTCAGTCCATAAAACATTGAGAAAAAGTTAAACTAATTTTATTAATAGACCATGTCCCCAAAGGGCTATCATTTTGAGATACGGTGCCAGCATTCATAGCAATATTCAAGAATGACTCGCCAAAACTTTTTTGATTTCGTCTACTCGGTCCTGAGTTTTGGGCAAAAAGGGTCCAAATCGAGTTTTCCAGCCAATGTACCCAAAAGGCGTGTTCGTCCTGAAATTTGGTTATGGCATTCTAGGCAATATTACAAGACCGTTGGCAATTTTTTTTTCAATTTTGTTAACTCGGAACCAAGTATCGGCGAAAATTGGATTTTTTCAAAAGTGGAGACTTCGAAAATTTTCAAACATTTAATTTACAATATTGTTTTATTACAAGAATGTTGTTTTAATGCAAGAATATTGTTTTATATTTTTTTATTACAAGAATATTGTTTTATTACAATAATATTGTTTTATTAAGAATATTGTTTTATTGCAAGAATATTGTTTAATTACAAGAATATTGTTTTATTGCAAGAATAAAGAATGCTAGTAGGTATGGTCTCCCATCAATGCTATCATTATTAATTCACATTGAATGATGTTATTCAAAACATGTAACTATTATTGATTAATAGTAATACCTTATCTTGTCACTATTTTACAATTCATGGAATTCTTGAAATTTAAAGAAAATATATGTTTATTGCTTGATTTAAATTTACATAATTTCTCTTTAGAATATTTTAATATGAATTTATTTGCAATTATATTTGTACTTTCTGTCAATTTTATCATCATTGTTAAATCACAAGGTTTTGAAGGACTTGGTGATTTGGCGAAAATGTTTTCAATGTTATCTGGACAAGACAGTTGTGAACTAAAATGCCCTCATGGTGAGTTTCTTATATTTAGTGGTATATACAGGACATTGGTAAAATGATGACCAGTAATAAATTAACTTGTTCTGGGAAAGGAGTGGTGCCTTCCCTTAGTCTAGTGCGAAAAGCTAACGTAAAAAATAGTGTGCAACACCCCTCTGACCCCCTCCCCTAAAAAATTGAACCCCTATATAGGTCAACCCCCACCTAAAACTCAAAAATTACCCCCCTTTATGGCGAACCCATACAAACTACATACAAAACATCTCTTGACCTTCCCCCTTCTTAAAATATTTTTTTTTAATATTATTATTTTTTTACAGTAAGTGAAATAGTTTTAAATATAGACATTGATGATTAAAATGAATAATTTTAAGAGATATATGTTATTGTTTCAAAATGATATTAGAAAAAATGTTTTTTGATGTATAGTTCCTTCAAGTTTAATGGAAGTTGCTAACTAATTAGATTTTTCTCTTGGGTATTAACTGAAACTCACAATGTAACAACAATATGTTGCATCCGCCCCCCCCCCCCCCTGAACCCCCTCACCTAAAACTTCACCTAATCGAAGATTTTAAAAATCTCCAACCCCACCCCTTCCTAAAACCTGTGGGTACATACTATGAAAAACCTCTGATTGCACTATACTAACTTACATACTACAGCATGCTTATGCTTTGCATAAGCTTGGTAGTTCTGTTTTGTTAATAAGTGCCTGCCCCTTTTCTAATAAGTGCCCCATAAAATTTCAGAAATTTAATAAGCTCCACAGGCTCTATATTTGAGGATCTACAGTAGCTTGAGATATGGTTTTATACTGCCAAATTGACTTTATATAGTCAACAATATCAGATTCAAAACTGTATGGTATTTTAGCGTAAAAACGGACATTTAATTATTTGATTAAACTTACCCAAAAGTGATCAGCACCATCAATTTTGGCCTTTATTAGCCAGTGATAAGTAAGAGTTCACCCTCAAAAGGGTCAAAAGGGCGATGATTTAGGGACTGACCGACCGACACATAGTTTACATGAAATGATTTTGAATTGTCTTCAAAGTTGTACATGAGTTGAACAAGCCGAATGTTTATCTCTTCAAGTTAATACATTATTGAAAAATAATGCTTTGCTCTGCAGGTATCTCACAATGTTAAAGTATGATCATCTGATTGGAGAACAATGATTAGAAACATGTTTATTTTATTAATAGGACGTAAACCAACAAAGAATTCTAGACACATACCATCAAGTAATGGATGCGGATCAATGGGACTAAAGGTATTTTTGTATATTATTTTTAGCTAAATGTAACTTTGTCTTTACAAGAAGCACCACTTACACGCTAGTAGTTGGATAGGGTCTTAATAAAACAAAGTCTTATTATATTTAAGTGACATTACATTGGTCGAAATAAGAGCAAGTAACCACTGTGGAAGAGGGATCTTTGAGCATATAGCTTCAGGCTTTGTGGCCTTTTTAGCATGTCTCCTTGCTTTACTCATGTATTTTCCAATTAGTAAAAGTTTAGTACACTAGGCTATATTTACACTAGGCTATATTTACATTAGGCTATATTTACATTAGGCTATATTTACTATTTACATCTAGCTTATTTGAAAATCAGAAAGTATTAAGATATACAAAATCAGGAAATTTTCAGTTTTAACATTTTGCCCATTTATTATATTAGGCTACCATGAGTTTACTCATTCCCATCCTCTTGCTTTTTTCATTCATTCATCATATGTTCTTTGAGATTCTTTAACAGTCAAAATCAGATCATGGAAAAGAAAAAAGATAGGCGGTCAGAATCTAGAATTTGACTGCTTTTCATTTCGTCAATTTTTACTTTTTCATATTGTGCTAGGAATAAGCCTAATGCAACTGGAACTGTAAAAGTATATAATGCATTAAGTACAAAAAGTTTCGAACATCTTTATTTTTGGACAACTCAAATGTCCGAAAATTTAATTGCTTTTTCGGATGATTTCGGACAATTTTTTACTATAATCTGTACAAATTACAAAGAATTTGTGACATTTTTGAAATAGCTATTGTCCGAAAACTAATTTCCGAAATTTTGTGGTCCGAAATTAATTCATTCAAACTTTTATGTAATTAATGTAGGTCAGGATTTAACCTACCTCATTCATACTAAATATTTTGTGTGCAACGAGAAAAAAATATTTTTCACGCATATTAATTATTGTGCTTTCACAATATGTTCATATTTTATGTGTATTTAAATATTTGCGCATGGCCATTTATGAAAATACACTTGTTTAGAGTAGAAAAACACTCATTTAGAGTGGAAAAACACTCATTTAGAGTGGAAAAACACTCATTTAAGGCCGTTTTCCATTCGGAGATATTTACTGCTCGGGCGGGAAAATACCGCACGGAATTTATTTCGAGCATGCGTATTTGTAAAAAAATCTCGATTTATTCACAAATACGCATGCTCGAAATAAATTACGCGCAG
>JAULBZ010000611.1:0-28649 GCA_032360805.1 Neoturris breviconis
TTTCAGCCAAGTTGGCTGAAAATATTCTGAAAAATCTCTCCTCCACAGTGATGACCGGCTGTTATTTCCAGCCCTGCTACACCCATGTGAAAACATGTTAACGTCAAAGTCCTGGCAATACGTTAGATGACGATAGCTAAGAAATTGCTCTGATGACGTTGACCATCACTCTAATTTGACTTAAACAAATAAACAAATAGGAAATGCATAGAATGCCAATAATGAATAATACGCCAGGAATTCTTCATTGAAAAGTGTATAATTATGAAGCACGGATAAAAATAGAAACGAAAACAAGATTTTATATACACATGACAAGGATTTACAACTAAAATATAAAGCCTTCTCTCCAAAACACAACGGCTGCATTTCCGTCGAAGAAAATGCCAAAACTATGACATTATAAGTAGTTTGTAATATGTGAAGAAAAAAAATAATCATTTTACCTTTGCAGCGGTATCCAGATTTTCCTATACCCCACAACTAAAAATAAAATTAAAAAATTGTCATTAAATGATCTTTCCCTACAGGCACACTTCGTTGGATCAACGTCGAAACGACGTCGTTTTGAAGTTGTTCCAACGTCGTGTGTCCACTGGGTTATTAATGACGTGATGTTTAATCAACGTCGGAATGTCGTTGTGCCAGAAATAAATATAATTTTGGCTCCTTCAATATCTATAATTTCCTCTAGTTGATCTCAACCATTTTTTCGATGCCACGTGACCATGGAGTGCTGACCGAGCTTGGTTTCGATAGTAATGTAATTTTTAATTGGAAATATATAAAGTCCAACCCACTAATAATAATCTTATATATTTAATTTGATACAATCAGCATGATGTAAGAAACAATTTGCTTAAAACAATTTCTGCAACTATACTAATCTCCAGTTATTTAAAGAGAATTGGAAATTACCAGAACTGTTACACAGCAACAATAAACTCCTATTTATCGCCATTATAAAAATGTACAACCCTTTTGCCACAATAACCACCTCACATCCAATTACACACCAGTTTTCAGTAGGCGAAAATTTGTTTGTTTAAATCCGCAGAAAAGACTTTACTGCATTTACTGCGGACTTTGAACAAGTGTTTGCTCACAGGGTTGTTTTCATGTAGTCTCCAAGCCTGAATATAACTGAAAACTGTACTCAAATACACTCCTCCGCATGTGATGTCCGACAGTTATTTCAACGCTTGATAACGGTTAGTTATATGGGGGAAACAAAGATATCATTTACAGCGGGCAAAAAACTTTTTTAACGTTCTTCTAGGGTCTTAACTTTGGATTTTGAACAAGTTTTTGCCTACTGGATTCAGGGAACAAACGTACGAGAACAAAAACAAATAAAGAAATCTCTGTGCCATAAATAACTTTTCATTGATGTAGATATACAACCCCCTGGATAAATTATATTCATAAATTGACCCATCAGTAAAATCAGGTATAAACGAATAAACAATGAACCCCCTGAAAAATAATAATCACCAGTAAGATGATTAACAAAATAGAAATGCCAGGAGGTTTCTGATAAATAGAATAAATAAAAATAAACAAGACCTCTAGTCTATACACAAGACTTTTCGTTCTTCGTAAAACACTTTTCTCCATCAAGGATTCCATCAAGTAACAACCAGTTCAACTAACAGCTATGTCATAACAATTATGTCTATTGTTAATAACCCATCTAAACGTCAACTGTCTAATTAAAACCGTTAAGTTTCCATTTAAATCGTTTAAGAATGAACCTTTTGTTGTTATTACAAAAAGGAACCTTATTTAGACACACGCGAAATCACGTCACTTGTGAAGTTTCCAACTATACTTGGGATGAAGACAAAAATAACTTTCGAAATTCTTAGTAAACACCACAAAGTAAATAACACTTTACCATGCTTGAATATAATTGCCACACACCATCGGCGGAGAAGTGTTTTTCGAGAATAGTTTTCAGCAAAAATACTCCCCCACATGTGATGTCCGGCAATTATATTCAGGCTTGTTTATTTGATCCTAACGTCATTAAAACGTTATAATAGTAATAATAATAGATCAAAACCAATCATATAGGATATGACAATTATGTAACACTTAGTTGAAAACCTTTCGAGTATACTCTCTCACGCATTGTTAATTTATAGAACACACTCTCCTACACATAATTTACTTCAAGTCCAAATAACTTCCTTTGTGAAATCATATCTAAAAAGGCATGCGGTTGAAATGAATGCAAATAATCACCGCGGGGGAGTGTATTTTTTACCATAGCTTCAGTATACAAAGCCTAAAGCTATTCTCAAAAATACCTACTGCACAGTGATTATTTGCTCTTGTTGCAGACACTGATTAATGCATATAGATATGTTTTTGTGTTCCGGTTACTAAATAACTGATTCCTAAAATAACCATTCACCATAATGAACAGAGAAAAAATATTTTTCATAAAAGCATCAATTCAAAGGTATAAAATTCCCAGTAAGAAATTAAAGTTGAACGAGCTATTATAAATCGCCCTAAAAATAATTATTTCCTAAAGGTTAGTATAAACAACTAGAAAACTTGAAAACAATACAACCTCAAGAAGACACCTAATGTCGGATAAATGTCGTTTTGCGTGCTTGTATCATAATAATTCGAGCAATCTATATATATATTTTTTTAACAATCGAATGTACCTTGTAGAGTCTCTTTGCCTGTGCCTGCGTGACAAACCTCAAAACACCTGTTTGTTATCACCTGTGGAGGAGTGTCCTTTAGTACAGCTTTCTGCTGTAAAGCTGAACACTGTGTTCAAAAGCACTCCTCCACAGGTGATTTCCGATCCTTATTTTGAGCCTATTGCACTCATAGTAGATCGATTAATATAGCTATCAACACAACAAAAACTTTCTGTGTTACACATTATCTTTTTCACTAAAAACTGACATCATGATTACGAAACATGTCGGTGACATCAAAATATCAGAATAAATATTAACAACCTTTGTCATGACTTTGAAATAACGTATACTGAATCAAATTCTGGACTCACAAAGATCGAGTATAAACAGTATCCCAGTGGACAAAAACTTGTTCAAAGTCAGCAGTAAAGACGCTAGAACAAAGTTTTCAACGTTGCTCTAGCGTCTTTACTTCTGACTTTGAACAAGTTTTTGCCCACTAGACTTTTGTACCCTAAAGTTATGCTCAACAATCCCTCCTCCGCAGTGATTAGATACTCTTATTTCGACCAGTGAATAATTTTAAGTTTCAACTATTTGCAATATGTAAAACAAGTATAGATAATCTCTACGTGAGGGTGTAAATTTGGCAATCTTGAATGAGATTGGTTTCTTCAGGGAAGAGACCAATCAATTTCCAAATTGAGAGTCATGACTCTTTTCTAGTTACATAATATTTTGTTTCTGCATAAATTCTCATGATTTCTCTTTTACATAATTTAATTACCCTGGGTTGTCATTAAATACAAAGAAACTTTTCTATTTTCGATATTAGCTAATTATCCTTATATATAATATTACAACCATTGCCAACCATTGCCAACAACAACAACAAGAAACAAAAATCAGAGCAATTCCCACAGCAATTAATATTTAATAATCCCTTAAGAGATCATCACAAAATTTCATCTGCAAAAACACAATTTTTTGATATTACTTAAAGAAATTAAAATTTAATAAAAACGAAACTGCACAGGAGATATGTCAAAGATCTTGCAATGGATTGGTTTCTTCATACTGAAGAAACCAATCCATTGCAAGATCGTTGACTCAGTACTTTTCTCTGTAAAAATTGTACTTTTTGAGGTGCTCTTATATTAACACACGTCTTTTTTATCATGTACAGATTATCGCACAGTTACAACATAATCTGAAATAACCACAATTCTATAGCAAAGTTAGGAATAGAAATAACCTCAGCATCTTGTCATTGATTGGTTCCTCATACGAATATATCTTTCAATTGCAATATCATTAGGATAACACCCTCCTTCGTAGGTATTAAATATGATTTACATCCCACTGGGAGAAAAAAAAGATGTTCAAAGTCTACTGTTAAGACCCTAGAAACACCGTTATTAGAGTCTTTACTATGGACTTTGAACAAGTTTTAGCTCACTGGAACATGGATCTATAGATTTGTAACATACTTTCATTTCTCTAATAAATTCATATCAAAAAGTTGATCAAATTGATAACAGTATGTGAGAATTAAAACGAACTGATAATAAAAAAACAAATAATAATTGTTCTAAGTGGTGGGAATAGATATGAACAAGATAGCAATGTACAAAATGTGATAGGAAATTAATATTAATTTCATTCGCAGCAGTTGCACCTTATCAATGTCAAAACAACAGTGGTTGAAATAAGAGTAAATAATCACCGTGGAGGAGGAATATCTGAACATTGGTTTAAGCTTTATAGCCTGAAGCAATGCTCCAAAATCTCTCCTCCACAGTGACTATAAGCTCTTATTTCAAGCACTGGATTATAGTCCATGGTCAAAAGAATGTTACCACCGAGTATAATCTGATGTATACAGTTTGACAAAAAAACTAAAATCAAGCATCAAAATTAAGTGTCGGACAACCCCTATAGATATCACCAGCTGCAAAGCTGAAAATGTACTCACAAAAACACTTCTCCACAGGTGATTTCTGACAGTTATTTTGAAGCTTGCACAACCTGCCTAAAGCGTACATCCACTAAAACAACATCTGTTATATTCCAAGTATGACGCCGCATCAATAAGAATAGTACCAATAAGTTTCGTGTTGATCCTCTGCTAACTATATTAGTCCATATACAATCCATGGCCAACGTGTTAAAATGTTACTTGTTTAACAAAACAGGTTCTAGCTGCTTAAAAAGCTACAATTCCCTTTCAGGAAAGAAGTGTTCGTTATAAAACGAGTAATCACTGTGGAGAAACTAAAACGGTACTTCTCCACAGTGATTATTTGCTCTTAGCTCGAGCATTGGGAATGCACAAAATGATAAGGTACGGCCCAGTGCGAAAAACTTGTTCAAAGTCCGAAGTAATAATGGTAGAACGACGTTTTCAATGTTGTTCTAGAGTCTCTACTGATAACTTTGAACAAGTTTTTGTCCACTGGTACATCTATATTGCATGAACAAAATTTGCGGAGTACCCAGTATGTTACGTAATCATAAGGATAAATTGTAAATTGATTTATGAAAATAAAAACCATACTTATTTTTAAATGATGAAAGTATTCCCGCAGCTCATTATTTAGAAATGGGAGAAATTATTATCAGATGGTAGTCGGAAGGTATACCGCAGCTCATTATTTAGAAATAGGAGAAATTATCATCAGAGGGTAGTGGGAAGGTATACCGCAGCTCATTATTTAGAAATAGGAGAAATTATCATCAGAGGGTAGTGGGAAGGTATACTAGAAGAAAAGAAAACATAACACAAGTTGAACATAGACAAACAGGTGAGTAGTTAGCTGTCATAGAGCAAATAACAGATTCTTATTTCTTTTTATTAAAAAGAAGATTCAGGTGAGCTCGCAAACCTCAGCATAACTGTCAGACATCACCTGTGGAGGAATGTGTTTGCGTACAGCTGCAAAAAACACTCCTCCACAGGTGACGTGCGAGAATTATTTTGAGGATTAGACAAGTGATTGTTAATAAGTTCGTCTTTCCAAAATGTCACTTCCCAGTGGGCAAAAATAATGCTCAAAGTCCGCAGTAAAATCGCTAGAATAACGTTAAAAATGACGTTCTAGTTCCTTTACTGTGGACTTTGAGCAAGTTTTTACCCACTGGGTTAGATTTATTGCTTCGTAAAAACTTGTATTGCCTCAATGGCAAAACCTTGAATATATTAAAATTAGACAATGTTAAATCCAATTGATAATAGTTCTCATTAAAGTCAAAAGATGTCACTGTGTCTATAAGATTTACTAAAAAAACAAAATCACATGTTAACACCCACTGATAGCCAATTAACACGGTGTCAACAGTTATTAAAACAGTTGTCACGAAATAATTTTAACCTTTTCCTCACGCTAATTACACACTAATTACACAATTTTCTGGACATATTCTATTAGGAAAAATATTTACAATGATGTTTGTTAGGCCCTAGCTAAACACTCTGACTTACGACAAGTAAACCTGCTAGTCATTATTTTATAAACAAAACATTTCTTTGAATGAACGCCTGAAAAAAGTACTGTACAAAAAAAGTAAAAAAAACATGTAGCAATAAATCACTCTTATTAAATAAATTACATGCCTTAAATATATCACAGCTATTTAACAGGTCAGCAAGACTGACAAGAAGGAGAATTTTTTTAGCATTATATTTTTAATTTTTTTCAAGAATACACGAAGTCGATTTCTTTGGTGATATCATACTATACAAAGGGCCATCCTAATAAGGTTACGTGAAATCCTAATAAGGTTACCTGAAGATTACTTCGTTCTGATACCCATTTCCTTCTAATCATTCTCATTCATATTAAGCAGACAATATCTCAAAAATGAAACCATGTTCTTACATGATTCCTTAAGATGTTGTTAACCTCAGTACAACTGTAACTGTCAATGACATAATCAAAACATTCCTTGTAGATGTTGTGATAGAACTATTTTTGTATACATTGCAGATACTTGAGAGAAAAATGTATAGAAGTATTCAAACAATTGTATTAAATTACAGCGTATAAATTAAATATTGAATTTAATGTTGAATCAAAATTGAGCCTGAGACTTGTGGGGGAATTTTAAACCTTACTCAAAGTCAGGTTACACAAACCTTCATCTCAGAAATATTTTTTGAATATTTAATTGAGAGATCTTAATGTTGTAACAATGTTTAATTTAATGGTGATTTAATGTTGTAACAAAATTGAGCCTGAGACTCCTTGTGGGGAAATTTCAACCCTTACACAAATGATTATTTTATTTTATAATAAAATTCCATTATTTTCTATACTATTTGTTTCCAGTTTGCTTGTTATGCAATCATGGTAACATCATTAAAATTACTTTCAATGCTCGTTCAGCCCCATAGTTCCTTTTTGATATAATGCTTAAAAGTCACTAATAAGGAAATAATAGAGGTTGTGTTTATGTACAATATATTTCGGACTGTACCAAAAATGAATTTACTGACAAGAGTCAATGAGGAAAAGGATTGATTTTTTCAGCATGTTTCCATAGCAAGCTTGTTGCCATAAGTCACTTCTATGTAGTAGTATTTTTTTGGAATCTACAGAGAATAGTACCAAAGAAACCAATCCATTGCAAGTTTAGTGACATATCACCCTTCTGTGCAGATTCATTTTTGTTGAATTTCTTTAAACCTACCAAAAAGTTGTTTCTTAGTAGGCAAAAACGTTGTTTTTTATAAGTACATAGTTTATAAGAAGATAAGGCTTAAATATACTAAAAAACCTGCTAAGAACATTTTAAGGTTTTGAGCCAACAAGGGCTTTTTTAAATATATATACTATATTCTTTTCCTTTACATAACAGATTACAGAAATATCATTTCTGTATCATCCAATTCAGCAGTGAACAAGTTATACTTTACAACCTTTTTATTAAAATAAAAAATATCTCCGATCGACAAACCATCCCTTTAACGTGTCGTCCAACCAGCTCATCACCCTATCACTGGTCAAAAAGAGATATTGCTAAGAGCATGCTAAGAACATTTCAAGCCTTAAAGAAATAGTTTGATTAAAAACATCAAGGCTTATAGCAATCAGGTGCGATCTTATATAAATAACGTGTATTTTCAAAATACACTCCTCCATTAGTGATTGCTCTTATTTGATCCATTGAGAGCTATGCTCACCCCCAGTGGGTAAAAGCTTGTTCAAAGACTTGGAAAATGTTTTTACCGACTGGATAATTAACATGGTATAGCGGTGAAAAAGAAAATGGAAAATGTCAGCTTTATACTACACTGTTTTGCTTCCCATCTGAAAGAAAACTCAGCATGGTAATAGTAATAATATATATAAGGGACATTTATTTATTTAGACTTTCATAGTGTAATAAAAAAAAGAACATGAAATTTTACTTAGCTGTAAAAGTGTTCCAGTGGGCAAAAAATAGTTCAAAGTCCACAGTAAAGATGCTAGAACAACGTTGAAAATGTTGTTTTAGTGTTTTTACTGCGGACTTTGAACAAGTCTTTGCCCACTGGGGCGTTGTTACATTAAATCATTTCGTACAGTCACAATTAAGTATTTGATTTTTTCTTTTTGTAAAGCCTTCATTCATTTTTAATTTCATTTTACAACACACACAACTTCGGTAATAGTAAGTCAAACATATTACCCGCTGGGGCGTTGTTACATTAAATCATTTTGTAAGTCACAATTAAGTATTTGATTTTTTCTTTTTGTAAAGCCTTCATTCATTTTTAATTTCATTTTACAAGATAAGATATATAATATTCAATAAAGGAAGAAGTTACCGAGAGAAACACACACAACTGGGATAATAGTAAGTCAAACATATTATTACCCAGTAGGCAGAAACTTGTTCAAAATCAGTCGTAAAGATGGTAGAACCATGTCTTCAACAGATAGTTACGTGAAGAAAATCGTTGACACCAAGACTCAAACTGTCAGGCATCAGCTGTGCTTTTGCAGCTGAAAACTATACTAAAAAAAATAGTTCTCTACAGATGATGTCGGGTGGTTATTTTCATTCATGCCTATACCTCAAAATAACGGTCGGATATTGCCCATGGCAAAGGTGAAAACCGTACTCAAAAATACTCCTTGTGATGTCTGACTGTTATCTTGAGGCAACATGCCATACTTTTGACAACAAAAATTATGCTTAAAAAACACTCCTCAACAGGTGGTGTCAGGTAGTTATTTTTCTCTGTGCATACTTTTATCCATGTCCTACTTTTGACAACAACGAGGCTATATATCTAATACTAACTGATTTCTTATTCTTGAAGCCTGAGCTTAATAATGCAAACAAAGTTTGCGAGTTAAGAGCTAAGGTTTTTGGACCAATGAAATTTTGTTATGTTTTATTCTAGCCTGCTAATAATGGCTACAGTTAAAACAAAATAAGAGCAAATAATAACTGTGAAAGAGTGATTATTTACTCTTATTTCAACAGCTAGTTCCTATTGTTGCTAACACTAAATCACACTAACATCTTTCTCCATTACAATGTCTATATAGAAAGTTCTTCATTAACTATTAATATCATTCCCACAAGTAAATACCAATAAAGAAAAGATTGGAGTATTACTAGTGGTCAAAATAAGAACAATAATCTCTGTGAAGGAGTGACTTTTGAGCATTACTCAGAAATCACTCATACAAGCAGTGATTTTACTCTATCTCGGTCAGTAATTATATTTTATAATATGTACTACTCATTTCTAAAACAGGCCGATATCTGACTGTAAGTAGAGTGTATGGCATTACAAATGAATTCTTTTGACAGTTGCCTTGAACAATGGTTTATATTTACTCATCTCTCTATCATATTTAGACTTGTCTAAAGACTTGTAGACACAATTAAAGTCCCATCAATTATTAAACCATTCAAAAGCTATTGTTAATGACATTAAAATCCAGTTCTGGAACTAAGAGAAAATAATCACTGTGGAGGAGTGATTTTTGAGCATTGCTTCAGGCTACAGAGCCTGAAGGTATGTTCAAGAATCCTTCCTTCACAGTGATTATTTGCTCTTATTTTGTCCACTGATGGTTATTGTTATTACAAGTTAAGATACATTGATTCAAACACAAGCCACAAAATAATGGTCAGACATCACCTGTGGAGAGTGTTATTTTTACAGGGCTGAAAACTGTACTCAATTATTACTAGTTACTAGATAAGTGTTACTACACAAAGACAAGAATATATTTGTGCTGTGTTACTAGTTACTAGACAAGTGTTGCTAGACAAAGACACGACAAAGACATTTGTGCTGTATTACTAGTTACTAGACAAGTGTTGTCAGAAAAAGACATGATGAAGACATCTGTCTTGTGTTACTAGTTACTAAACAAGTGTCACTAGACAAGATTAAAACGCTTGTGTTGTATTACTAGTTATTAGACCAGTGTTGTGTTCTGTTTATTCTAATCTCTACCCCGTTAGTCTATTGTTGTGACTTCCTGATAGAAAGTAGAGAGTTATATAGTACTCAAAATAAGAGCAAATAAGCAATGTGGAGGAGGGATTTTTGAGCATAACTTCAGGCTTTAGAGCCTGAAGCAATGTAGTGAAATCACTCCTCCACAATGATTGTTTGTTTTTATTTCGAGTACTGCAGTTATCCCAGTAGGCAAAAACTTGTTCAAAGTCCGCAGTAAAGACGCTAGAACAACAATGTTCTAGGGTCTATACTGCAGACTTTAAGCAAGTTTTTGCCCACTGGGATACATAAAAGATAATTGATAATAATACTAATTTAGATAATGCCTCTATATAATACAATTTTAATCTAGTCATTAATCTTTTCTAGTAAATAATAATTGACAATATAATAATATAATTGAGTACATAGAAGAGAAGAAGGATGAGATGTCTATGATAGACATCTCATCCCTCTATGACGGTGCACTTTTAGAGTCAGCATGGGAGTTTAAGTTGTTTACATTTAGAAGGTGTACATAAAATTCTAATATAATTATTTTACTGGACATTTCTAGTTGACTTTGTCTTGTTATGGAATTTTGTTTTGTTTATTATAGAATGAAATGCAGTACCAATTATATTGAGGTTTATTTACATGGTTATAAACTAGATTAAAGATGGTAACAACCAACATTACTAACAACACTGTGCTCTCATATTGTCAATCTACACTTTCAAAGGTTCCACAATATCAACAAATATATTTCGCAGTATTATTTGGTTTGAATGCGTTATTCGCTACTATGTTCAACCTTTGTATTTGTATTGTATTCACAAGATATCGATCACTACGGAATCCTTCAGACATACATTTACTGTCACTAGCTGCGGGTGATCTCATTATAGGGGCAGTTTTATCGCCCATATCTATCTTACAAGTTATAAGTGAAAATTATCAGAATTGTGTTATCAATAAAATTGGAGCATTTTTAGTCGGACTACTGGCTATTTCAGCGGTAACTCTAATGATGATCTCTTACGACCGATATCTTCATCTCTGTAAGTTAGATGCATATAGTGCATTTATGACAAAAAGAAAACTAACCATCATGCTAGTAATACCTTGGTTGTCACCTCTGATCCTTATTGCATCAAAATTCATCAACAAACAAGTATATACATGGACCATATTACTAATGTTTAGTATTGTTTACACTGTACTGATAAGTAGCTACATGAGATTGGCATTAAAACTTTCAAGTAGACAAATGTCTTGCAATCAAAACATAAAAAAACTACACCAGAGAAACATAAAAGCTGTACATCTTATATTTCTGTTAATGTTGTCATTAATTTTGTTAACATTGGGGACAGGATTGTATAGAATTTTTATGACAATTGATTTTTATTTGAGAGATGGATTGCATTGGTATCAGGAAAACGAGGCAACAATTATGGCATGCGGACAAGTACTTTTCCAATTTAATTCAACAGTTAATCCGATACTATACTTTGCAACACACGCAAAACTGAGGTCTGCAATAATCAAAACATTCCTAAGAGTACGAAGGGTCCATCCACAAATCGCATAAACAAAAACCTTTTTAAGCACAACTTCAGGCTTTGTAGCCTAAAGTTATGTTTAAAATTCACTTCTCCATAGTGATTATTTGCTCTTGTTTTGACGACTGCTATAACAGTGTTAATCAACAATGTTGAACACTTTTATAAAGCAATACATTCTAAGGCAGCCTTTAAAAAACATGAACCTCTAAATGAATTTCACCCTAAACCATCTTCAACTTGATAGGTTTCTTCGTACAAAGAAACCAATCAAATGCAAGATCATTTAGGGTGAAACTAATTTAGAGGTCCATGTAAAGGCTGCCTTAGACTATGCTCATAAGAAAAATATCAGTGTTCAAAATAGGAACGAATAATGACTGTAAAAAAGTGATTTTTGAGCATTGCTTCAGGCTAGAAAGTCCAAAACAATGCTCAAAAATTCCTCCTCCACAGTGATTATTACTATTTATTTTACTCTTTTAACCTTATTATATATCCCCCTAAGTTGAACTTTTTACCATATTTCTTGAACAACAAATCGAGTGAACTTCTCCTCTTTTGACTTTTACTATTTCTTTATTAGGGACATTTTGGTGTAATGACAATTGAAAATATTATGCAGAAGGTGTGCTCTGAGTGTGGAGTCCAGAGATGTGTACAGAATATTTTCGATTTTTTTTCACGTATATACTTTTTCTGTCGATATTAGATTTTATTGACTGATTTATTGTTTCAATATTGTTCATTTGTTCACATGAGGTATTTATGCATAATTATGACATAATTAAGGTAATTTCATGAGAGCTCTCCTCCACAGGTATGGATTTTTGACTTTTTAAGTAACGGTAAAATGTAATTGTCGAAACAATGTTATGCATTATTTTTTTATTCTGAATGTAAGTTTTTAGGCAATCCAGTAGTATTTTTGCATAATTATTCAATAATAATTATAGGTAATTTCATAAGTCCTCTCCTTGCTCTTTACATTTTCAAAATGTTGTCAATTTTGACGCGCTATAGTAGGCTAATAACGACTTAAAATACTTTTTTTGATCATTTAATAAAAGGCACGTCATTTCGCACTCAAAATGTCTAAACCAAAGAAAAAATCTTAATTTGTTCCTGAGATATAGTCAATTAAAAATAAGGTAAAAAGCGGCAATCATTTCTGAAAAAATGCTAACGTTAGCAAAATATTTTGCAAAATTTAAATTTTATTCATATTTTTCTAATTCTTTCATCAAGAGTTGATTACATGCAGATTTTCACGCTTGTAGCATGTTTCTATCCTGAGAAAACCAGGGGGGGCAGTTTGAGTAAATCATTCTTAAATAAGTGATCTGGTAGGGGTGTTGGTCAGTTTGCCAAAAAGTGTAACGAAAAATGTACTTTAGAGCGGTAAACTTCAATGTAAATGTAAACAAATATCGCTGCAACCTACATATCTGTATGTCTGGCAAGAGGAAGTGTATTAGTTTCGAATTGAACTAACATTCACATTTCATTACCGTATTATAACCTCTTTTCTCATTGAAAATTAAAGAGTGTGAAAAAAAATTGAATTTTCCTCAATGAGTAGGATTTTGGTGGCCTTATCCACGGGCATAAATTATGTAGCAGAGTATACGGTTGATGTACTTCTCATAATATAGTTATTTCTTATAATATAGTTTTCATTCAACGAGCACCAAATATTTATTTTGAAATAAATGCCACCCCCTCCCCCCCCCCATCCCCTAAATAATAGAAATAGAAATAAAAAATAATAAAAGTTTTTTTGGTGTTGAAAATTTACTAAAGACCCTTTAGTAATTTTTAGTAATTAAATAAAGATAAAGTGGAATTATATCAAAGCAGAAGTTAAAATAACTACCAGCCATCACTATGGAGGAGATTTTTCAGAATACTTTCAGCCAAATTGGTTGAAAATATTATAAAAACCTCTCCTCCGTAGTGGTGACTAGGAGTAATTTTAACCCCTAGAACACGAAATAACCAATGTATAAACTTACGAAGCCCATACAATAAACACAATAATGAGGTGAATAGAAACTATGTTCTTGAAAATCATGCAGAAATTCTTTTGTCATTTCTTGTGAATTTGCATTCATGAAGTAATTCAACATTTCTTGACGGCTAATGTTTCCATCACTAAAAAGTGAAAATTGCTAACATAAAGGCCCTCACTATTAAGTTGTTGAATTGTTAATGCAACCAAAAGAAAACAAACCATAAAAAAACATAGGAAAATATATATATAAATAGCCCACCATTTGAGAGTGCGAACAATGGAAAACCCAGCACTTATATATGTGCCAACCCTGTTAATGCCGACTCTTTTAATGCCAAATAAGGGCTGCTTTCATCAAGGCAAAAGATTTGCTGCAAAAGCCAAATGGAGACATTCCATTGGTAGAAACTGATGGCATATCATGCTAATAAGCCAATTAATGATTAAATGGTTGTGATCACGATGAAATAAAATGATATCACTGCACAAACCCATCAGAAGAGCTTAATTGCCAGAGTGACGATTCTAGTAATGACTTTGCCTATTCCAAATAAAATGCAAACACAAGAGTGACTAATGTAAAGGATTTTATCTTCAGTAGCCTAACCATTAGTACAAGATCAGTGGAGTATATTTACAATACATATGAAACAGAAACAAATCAAGATAACTGTCAGAGATCACCTGTGCAGGAGTGTTCAGCTGAAACTATACTCAAACACACTCATCCACAGGTGAAGTCTGACAGCTATTTTGTGGTTTGCATACCAATTAATATCAAGAACAGCAAAGTTGTCAATAAATGGAAAGTTAGTAGCTAGTGCATCAAATTCTTCTTTTGAGATTGATCCATTTTTATCCAAGTCATAAGTTTTAAAAACAGCCTGAATAAAAAAGAATAGAATGTCTTCAGTAATTCTCTTCCTTTGGAAATTTTGAACAAAATGATGTCATACAACACAATGCTCGACAAGAACAAATAATAACTGTGGAGGAGGGATTGTTGAGCATAGTTTTAAGCTTTATAGCCTGAAACTATGCTAAAAAACCACTCCTCCACAATGATTATTTTACTTGACACTCTTCACCGACGAGTTAAACATAAATAGTACAGTATTATAATTACTTCAACCATATCATTCACATGCTTTTCAACTGTTTCACGATTTGGTGTTTCCTGTGTCAATCCTAATGCCCAATCAACAAAAACTGGACTTGTAGAAGGTGTTTTTGGAGTTTTTAAAGATCCACCCTAAAAAGAACAAAATTAATTTTAAAAATAATTTTCTCATTTAAAAAATAAAATCATCAGTGTTAGAAATAAGAGCAAATAATCACTGGGGAGGAGGGATTTTTAAGCATTGCTTCAGGCTTTCTAGTCTGAAGCAAATCTCAAAAATCACTCCGCTACAGTGATTATTTCCTCTTATTTCGAACACTGATTATTAGTTTATGAGTTCATACCGAGTAGAATATTGTGGTAATAATGCATACCAAAACCACTGACTGACATCACCTTTGGAGGAGTGTTTTTTTGAGTATAAATTTTCGACTGGAACACTCACTATACTTAAAAAACGCTCTTCCACAGTCATATCAAGGCTTGTAAACTTGATTGATTTCACTAACATGTTCAATTTCAAAATAGTTGAACTTTACTAAAAATGCTTTGTAGCAAAAGGTAGGGGTGCAGTACATTTTAGCAAAATTTATATTGAGGAATAGGTCTGTTTTCGTCTGAACATCCTTGCCAAAAAATGTAATGAAAAATGTAATTTAGGGCAGTCAACTTCATGAGGAAATGTAAACAAATATCGCTGCAACCTACATATCTGTATGTCTGGCAAGAGGAAGTGTATTAGTTTTGAATTGAACTAACATTCAATAGGAAGTCATACCATTCATTTTTACAAGGAATTAATCAGCAAGGACACACTTCATTTTAAAATGGTATCAATAAAAGTTCTATTTTTAGAAAGTGTACCTACATGATTCACTAAAATTATGTAAAGTTACTCGCTAAATGTACCGTATGAGTTGAAGATATCAAGGCTGGATCAAACTATTTCGACGCAATAATTGATAAAATAACTTACATTTACACTGGTAAGTCGAGGTTCTCTTTCTAAAGACATAGCATATAGATCATCTTCAGTATATCTTGAGCGTAATGATACCTGAAAACAGAAATATTGTATTCATACCAGAAGTGATCTTAAAGCTGACTTTAAAGCCTGTGTTACATGGAACCACTATCTCTTCATCAAGAAACAAGCACGTTAAGTATGAAGCAGATTGAAAAACATATCATGCGTCAGTATTAAAGAATAATGTATTGTGCATGTGTCTGTGAAAGAAACAGACATCAGGCTGCATTCACATTCAATTTTTTCGTTTTTGCTGTTGTAATTTCCATGGTCTGTCCACACAAAAGCGAATGGACTTATCAAATCCGTATAATTTTAGAAACCGCTTTCAGAAGTAGAAAGTTTTGAAAACTTCAGCTCCAGCTGCATTGTACAACTCTTTTGTTTATACTGAACCAAAATTAGCATAATTAGCGATTAAAATATAGAAGATGATTTTTTTTAGTCGTTTTTAGAAAAAAATGACTAAACCGCGGATACAGCATAAAAGCTTCTTTTCAGGTATCTTAGACGCTTACATTAGAATGAAACATCAATGGCCCGTTGTAAATTGGCACTAATAAGCAGCACTTACGCGCATAACATTGAAAAGTTCTTTTTTTGGCGATACACTTGGTACAATGCTCCTTGAACGAAGAACATGCTCTAATATAAGAGAAATTTGCACCATCTTGTGAAAATGAATAAGTTTTTTACCATCATGTTCAATATAGTTTTTAGGAAGAGCTGTTTCTAACGAAACTAAGTCTTTCAATACCACGCCTGAAAAGGACATCAACATGGGTTAACAGACATAGATTTATAGTTTCTAAAAGAGAACCAGACATTTCAAAAAGGTATGGTCCACAGAATAGCATAAAACGACATAGTTTAAGTAAGTAAATGTTATGGAAATAAGAGCAAATAATCACTGTAAAGTAATGCATTTTGAGCATAGTTTCATGCTACAAGTGGTTATTTAGACTTCTTTACACAGACAAAACCTGATGTTATGCTCAACAAAAATACCTCCTCCAGAGAGATTATTTAAACTTATTTTGATGACTGTAAGCATAAATGGGAACTGCAAAGGAGGGTGTTAACTAATCTTATCCATAGATTAACCGGAACAATCAAGTTAGCAGTATATACAACGATAATAATGAGAACACATTCAGAATACAAAATACACTAACCTCTAAATGTTCAATGAATGTTTGTAAAGCATCAACGCACAAAAGAAAATAATAATAATAACAGATTTAGAGATAAGTTAAATATAATTGCCCCTAAAAAAGGTGATTGGAAATCTGGCAATATACCAAGCCTGAATATAACTGTCAGATATCACCTGTGGATGAGAAATTATACTTAAAAAAAAAAACGTTTCTACAGTTGATGTACGGCAGTTATATTCAGGCTTGTAAACTGATTTCTTCGTAGGGGAAGAATTTGACAAAGTTGACTCAGTAGTCTTCACAATCAAAGCATGAAAATAGCAAAATCTCAAAACAGGTGATCGTACACTACTTGTGTAGGAGCATTTTTGCATATATTTTTGTGACTAACAAATATACTAAAAAACACTCCTCCACAGGTGATCTCTAACAGATATTTTAAGACTCGCAAACTTTTTCAAACTCTGAGATCAGTATCTAAAATTCAAACTGGCTATACAGTGGTTGAAATAAGAGTAAATAATCCCTGTGGAGGATGGATTTTGAGCACTGCTTTGTAATTAATTAATCCACACGGATTAATTACTCTTATTTCAACTACTGTTATGCTTAAATTCACTCCTTAACAGCGTTATTTGAGAAAAAGTGGCATTTTACCAAGAAACAAGATATTTAACGATTTCTTACTAAATGCTGGTTATGAATAAATATAGTGACACACCCTGGTAGTTGAACATTAGTGACAATATATATATATTCACTTTTCGTTAGGCTCACTATATTTTTCTGGACCCAAATTTGCAAGCGCAAATAATCACTGTGGAAGAGGGATATTTTTAGCACAGCTTCAGGCTACAAAGCCTTCTCCACAGTGATTATTTTGACTAATGAGAAGAACAAACCATACAATATTGGTATCACAAAGCCATTAGCTGTATCTGCTTTATTACGATACTTAGTGTAATTTTTATTGGATGATAATAATTCTATAGTTTCTTTTATAAACTGAAAAGTAAAAATTATAGTTTTACGCTAATAATGCACAATCCAAAATCAAATGGCTACTATCACGTTTTACACTTAGTGTCAGTATTAGCGAACCTTTATCTCTATCCTATAAGGTTTACATTTCACATAAAACATTGCAGTTTCAAGACTTAATAATATAAATTTTTAGAGTGCTGCTACTTGTAAATATGCTCTTTCGTTGTGGTATCAAACAAGTCTATTTATACTTACCAATTTGTTCTCATTCGAAAGAAGATCGTACGTTTTAGACAGACGAGTGAGGGTACTAGAACCTAATCCACCAATAACAGCTAATAAAGTGTTGTAGTCGTTTAACTCAAGAAGGCGCTGAAAGAGAGAAAAAAATAGTCCATTTTACTATTATAATATTTACTGTGTTTGAAACAAAAGTAAATAATCACAGTGGTGGAGTGATTATTGACAATTGCTTCAGTCTAGTAAGCCTGATACAAAAGCCCTCATCAACAGTATTTATTTGTTCTTATTTTAAACACTGATTCATGTGTTAGCAAACTTTCAGGATTTACGTTTTGAAAAAATTAGATATAATGCCAAGAAGCATCAAATAACTGCATATCAGTAAGCAGTAAGATGACAATTCCAAGTTGGAATTGCCAGACATCACCCCAGTAGAGGAGTGTTTTTTAGTATAGTTTTCAGTGATAAAGACTCCACGCGTGATGTTCAACAGCTATTTTTAGGCTTGCAGTTTCAACCATCTTTAAATGTGACAGTATCTAAGAGTTGACAAAACAAGTTTTGCTTTAATAGGCAAGTGTTCAAAATAAATGTGTAGCTACGACAAAAAAAGATTTTGTTAGATCATTTGCATCTCCTTGAATTCTTTAAAATCAATTGCAAGTTTGTTCATTTACATACACTCGATAAGTGAAACTGCCCGGCGATCTCTAAATTGATTCCACTTATCAAATGTTCCACTAAAGCGAAGTATGTTAGCATAATAAAAATAGTTAAAGAGACCAAAAGCTTGGTTCCACTTAGCAATAGTTCCACTTATCAAGGTACTACTGTACTTATTTTCTTGCAGTTTTATTTTCAATAATTTTCAAGACTGGATATAACTGCCAGACATTACCCATGGAGGGGATTTTAAGCATAGCTTTCCGCTTTGGTAGCCTTTACATGCACCCATAAATGAGTTTCACCCTAAACGATCTTGGATTTGATTGGTTTATTCGTGCCGAAGGAACCAATCAATTGCAAGCTTGTTTAGGGTGAAACTGATTTAGGGGTCAATGTAAAGGATGTTTTTGAGACACTGCTCAACAGGTGTCGTTCAACAATTACCTCCAGACTTGACTTTGAAAACTTACTTTTGACATCTTTATAAATTTCTCCATTGCTTTTGCACGATTCTCAGATGACAACCTATTTAGAATCATCGCCATAACATATTTAGAAATGTCATTAAAAAGACCAATTTGTTCTTTCAGCAAAGGTGTATTGACAGTTTTTGCTGATTTGCCATATATCATCCACTCAGAAACCTAAAGAATAGAACAGTTTGTTGATTGTTTATGTAGGGAAGTGGTATGTTCTTTCAAGAAGGAAAAACTTGTACATATATCATTATTTTCACACTATGAAAGTAAATTATACATTAGTTCTAAAATTCTTTTAATTGTTCTATTTCCCTTTGTTATGCGTCTAGTTTTTTTTAGTATCTCTTATTCCTTTATTTCAGCTTAAGTCTTCAAAAAACCATTTTAGGGATGCGTGAAATTTAAGTGATGCGCAAAATTGGCATTCTTGGACTTTATATTCCAAACTGACCAGTTTTAAATCTAAAACTATTATGTTATTTTATTTATACAGTCCTTGAAATTTGGTATGGCAATCACCTGTGGAGGAGTGCATTTGAACAAAATTTTCAGCTGGTCTGGCTGAAAATTATGTTCAAGTGCACTTCTCCACAGGTGATTTTTTAACAGTGCTTAAAATAAGAAATAATAATCACTGTGGAGAAGAAATGTTTTTGAGTATAGCTTCAGACTTTATAGCCTGAAGCTATGTCCATAAATCCCTCCTCCTAAGTGGTTATTTGGTTGTAATATTTACAGGTATTTTCTTTAAATTTTTCCAATTCAAATATAGCAATTGTTCACCGATATCTTCACCAGGCATATCATTAAAGTTTAAAGATTCTCTTCGTTTGTCACTTTCAAGACGCATTTTATTAAATTTCTTAGAAACATTCCTAAAAATTACAATTAACATGTGAGGGTCTACGGGAAACTTCTGGTAACCAGTGTTTGAAATAAGAGCAATACTCACTGTGGAGAGAGTGAGCATAGTTTAAGCTTTGTAGTCTATAGCTATGCTCAAAAATCACTTCTGCACAGTGATTATTCGCTCTTATTTCAAACACTCATAAAAATGTCGTATGAGTTCAAAATTAGCGATGTACATGAAGTGACCAGTATAACAAAGTGAAACAAAGCAGCACAAGAGTTTCAAAATGTTTCAAAGTGTTTTTAAGGTTTGAGATAATAATTAGGATTTACTGATCCTAGAGAAATGGTCTTTCGTTATTGTGATTTAAAGATACCAAAAATGATGGAACTTTTTTCATGCAGCCTCAGAAATATTTGTGGAAACAATGTATATACTGTAATAATGATGATACCGCTTGGTACACTTTCTTAGAGTAAAAATATCTCTGTGTTATTAAAATACAGCCATGAGTTGCATCCACAATGTAATGTTAGAAGTGCTTGGGTCAAAAGTACCAAGTACCACATCATCATTAAAGTCTCTTTGCTTTAACAAAAACATGACGGTAACGAAAAATCAGTTCAGGCCAAAATACATGATCATGAATAGTATTTGTGGTAAGGAATTTTGCATGTTCGGGATCTTTCATTTGATTTGATAATCATAAAACGTACAAAGAAGTGATAGTTCAAAATGTTTAATAAGTGTTATAATTTCAAAGACTTCTCATAGTAAAAATAAATAACAACACATGGATGAAAGGACTAAAGAGACAATGTTCATTTGAAGCTTACCAATCATTTAGACTCAATAATGTTGCTGATAAACCATTCCTATCTTGAATTCTTTTGTTGAGAATATTTAGTAAAGATAATGCAGTTTCGTTGTTTTCAAAGTCACACCCATATTTAACCAACCAGTATCTATGTGAGCAGGGGTTAAAATAACTGCTGGGTCATCACTGTGGGGGAGAGATTTTTCAGAACATTTTCAGCCAATTTGGCTGAAAAATTCTGAATAATCTCTCCTCCAAAGTGATACTGGCAGTTATTCTAACCTCAAAGGTACCATTTTAAATTCCATTGACAGCGTTGGATATAGGAGCAAATAATCACTGTGGAGGAGGGATGCTTCAAGCTTGCTCGCCTGAAGCAATGTCCAAAATTCTTTCCTCCACGGCGATTATTTGCTCTTATTTATCGGTAGATTTAATGATTTAGATTTAGTGCGGAGAGTGTTCTTTAAAATTATATATAGTTTTCACTTTTATCTTTTTACATAGATCATTTTGTGCAAAAACAGTTCCCGAACAAGATGAGGAATAAGATCCATTACTTAATGATTACCTAAGAATATTGAAAATCATTTTAGACCCACAAAATAAATAAATAATTGTCAAGAAAATATATTTTATTTGATAACTCAAACTGTTCATGTTAATAATTGAAATGTGTAGGACAATAGAAAAATAGAACTTACCTAACAGCTCTGTAAATACAAGCAGAAGTGTTATCAGGACTGTTTTCATCTATTTTGTCGTGGCTATATATGTGTTGTTAAGGTATATATATATATATATATATATCACTAAGCTTGAAAATAACTATTGAGCAGGAGTACCTGTAAAGGAGTGTTTTTTAGTGTACAAAAACACTCCTCGACAGGTTTAACAGGTGCCCAACAGTTATTTTAAGGTTGCATTATCCCATTTTAAGATTATGTTCAAGCTACATGTAATAAGACTGAGATTCAAGTTAGCAAATTTGCTATGAAGCAGTCGTATTTACTTGGATTCGCAACCGCCATTCATTGCATTGTTTCTTAGACTTATTTTATCTTCCTCAGTATGGTGCCTCTTGGTTAAAAAGAACTCAACAGATCTGGAATTAAAGATAATCATCTAGCATAAGTACCGATTACATGCCTAGGCACATCATTGAGACCCACATCATCAAAAAAATACTAACTTTCAGCAGCCGTTTCAAAAAAAAATTAAATTCTTTGCCTAACTGACTAAAATCTCATATATCTGTTCAAATCTGTTACGGAATGTTGACCACCAGTTTCAAAACATTTGAATAAGTGCTGGTGTGAATTGAAACCACTGAAGTGCGGTAGACACTACTTATACAAATGATTATCTTTAAGATTATGTTGGGGATTTTCTCAAAATTTCGCTCCAAAACCAACTTTTTTGTGTAAAATTGACAAAATTAAAAAAAAAATGAATTTGTGCAGGAGTGTATTAGGTCAATGAGCTTGCAATGGAATTGTACGAAGAAACCAATCCATTGCAAGATCATTGACTCATTACTCTCCTCTATAGCTTTTGTTTTTGAGACAGTCCCTTAACCTTATTCGAGCTGGGGAGGGGGGGGGGGGGTTCAGTAATAAAGAGAATGTTCATACGGAATAAAAGGTCTAAGGAATAACAGAGGTCCCAGACTATGAATTCACATATTCGTAGGGTTTTGCAGTATACATGACAATTATAGCATAAACAGGGGGGTGAATACCTTTTAAAAACAAGTGAAATTCATTCAGCATTCAAAATTATTACCGCAGAGGAGAGATTTAAAAAGAATAGAATGTAAAGAGTAATGAGAATCACGCTATATTATTTAAATAATTAGAGAAAAATAAGTGGGCTGAACTGGAACCGGAACTGAGGGACAATATTATGAACAAAGAAACTACAAATGGTCCAAGACTAAAACGTATCGAAATGTAATAAACTATGAAATAAAAAGATACACATCAATAAATCGATGCAGTAATTCCTCAGTTGTTATATACCAGTGATACGTAAGGAAGAACACTTTAACAAATGCATCTTCGGTTTCATTGCTATCTTTCTCATCTAGAAATAAATAAACAAAAAACTTTTTTTCCGCTGCAAAGCTGATGCCCAACCGTAATTTTGGGGGTTGAATAAACACAATTAGTATGAGTGTATGAAATAAGAGCATTACAATCACTGCGTAGTGCTAGAAATAAAGAAGAAATAATCATTGTGAAGGAGTGATGTTTCTAGCATATCTTCAAGCCTGAAACAATGATCATAACTCACTTCTCCACAATAAATAGCACTTTTGTAGGAGGAGTATACTTCTCCACAGTGATTAGTACTGCTGTGGAGGAGTTAGTTTGAAGGAAGTGTAACTAGCTAAAAAACTACTGAGTTTATACAAGAGTTCAATTCTATTATTTCACTTTATTTTCAGTTCAAAAAGTTCAGTACAGTATAAATACACTACTGGCCCTTATGACTATTTGGTCAGTCTATTTCCTGTGCCAGTTACACATTACATCATTGGCATGTCATACCAATTCATCTGTGTGTTTAAAGTCAATATTTGACACTTTTCAAACAGTGAAATTTGTTTAGTAACATTTTTATTATTATAAATGAATGAATCAGGATATTACCAGTTATGTTATGAGGATTGTCCTCAAGTTAGGGACCATCTGCAAAATTCGTTCCCATGTGAAGAGTGGTGAATCAACGATCTTGCAATTGATTGGTTTCTTCGGTACAATTGCAAGCCCGTTGACTTAACTCTTCATCGTAGATTAATCTTTCTCAAATTATTGATTTTGACTTCTTTTGAAGCTTGTAAAATAACTGCTTTTTGAAACAAATTTTGGTTTATTAAACAGTGGTCGAGATAATCATGGAGAAAAAGTAATGTTTGAACATAGCTTCTGGCTACAAAGTCTGAAGCTATGATCAATACCTCCTCCTCCAATGTGATTATTTACTCTTGTCTCAAGAACAGGTAAAAAGTAAATGGTAAAATGTAGTATTTTGGTACTGTAGATTATAAAGAAGGTGTACAGGGGTCAATATAACTGTCGGAGCACTTTGGAGGAGCACTACAGAAGAGAGATTTTTCAGAATGCTTTATGCCAATCTGCTTGAAAATATTTTTAAACTCCTCCATGACTGGCAGTTATTTCAACCTCTGTCAGTGCTTCTCCAACTTAACAAAAAATAAAACTAGCATGAACTTTTATGTATTGCTACAACAATCTAACAAAATTGATTCTGTAAAACATGCCAAAATCAGAATACGAATCTACTATCATTATTATACAATCAAGATTGGACTGTCAGCCAAATTTATATTGAAGTAAACAATAAATTAAATAAAGTTCATGATTAAAAGTCGATTTAGCCCTCTACAGTGCAATATTAAAAAACTGTACAAATGTTTCATAGTGTTTCTGAGTGAATAATTATTGTAGAGGAGTGAGTTTTGAGAATAGCTTCAGGCTACAAAGCTATATACTGTATGTTCAAAGATAAGATAAGATAAGATATTTTTATTTATCAATAGTAGTTACGAAAAATAATATATTTAACCAAGGAAAAATAAATAAAGTTAAATGCTACTATTGAAGGGATACCATACCTAATAGCAGAAAGCTTAAGCAAAGGGTATGACCACCCTTAGACGAATACTCCTCCTCTGTAGTGATTATTTGCTCTTATTTCAAATAACGTTATCTATTTTGGTTACTTTAAATCTGATAAAGTTTTCTACATATTATTACTATGTACGTATATTATGTATTCTTTCGTCAGGGCTTGAAATAACAGCCGGTCATCACTGTGGAGGAGAGATTTTTCAGAATATTCTGAAAAACCTCTCCTTCACAGTGATGACCAGCAGTTATTTTAAGTCCTACAATTTGCACCCAAAACTATACTTTAAAAAACACTGCTCCATCAGTAATGTACAGTACTTATATTCAGGCTTGAGGATTAGAAGTAATATTGACAGATTTTCTTCTAACAAGTTATTTACTAAGATTAAATCTTTGATAGACTTACCAAACTTTTCTAGACAGTGTTGTAGAAGTTTTTCAATGGTAGCAGCTTTAACGTTGACATCATTAAATATTTCTTCCTCGTATAAGATATCGCTCATTTCTTTCTTTTTTTTAATATATATGTATTTTTCTAAGAAAAAAATATGTTCCTGTACTTCATAGTGGGCAATAACTTGTTCAAAGTCAGTAGTAAAGATGCTAGAATAACGTCAAACAGCATTGTTCTAACATCTTTATTGCGGACTTTGAACAAGTTTTTTGCCACCGGGTTTGAGTTACTGAAGGAACCAATCATTTGTTAGTTTGTAGAGACCCTTCGTCATTGTCTCATTTTTTAATGTACCTTCTTAGTGGTTGAAAAAAGAGTAGGAGCCTGTATAGTTATGCTTTAAAAAAATCTTCACAGTGATTACATTCTTATTTCACCCATTGTGTATATAATAACAAAATTCCAAACTAATTTTATATACATCAAGGATGTCATCCAGTTCAACTAAACCCTTATATATATATAAAAGTTTTCTCAATTTTCTATTTTTAAAAAACTGTAGTATAGTGTAAAGATGCTCAAACGTTTCAAAGATAATAGTATTGACTAACCACATCCTGTAAACTTTTAAAAGGTCATAAATGTTTCATTATGTTTTTATTGTAACTTCTTCATCTAACGTCTTCGTAATAGCTTAATTTAATATGTCATACTATTTAAATCTATGTTGCAGTCATAACTTTTAAACACAATGGTACATAGGCCAAGTAAGAATAAATATTCACTGTGGAAGAGGATTTTATGCATAGCTTCAGGTTATTTCAAGCCCTGGCATAGGAAAGAGTTTGCCAATCCTTCCCAGTGACAGAACTGTGACCTAAATAATATCGATTTTTTATAATAACTTCTCTGTATTTTTTATCTCAAACCTTACCTTGTATAGAGTATAACTGTCAGAGGAAAGTGGGAGTTAAATAAGAAAGGGAGTTCATTACGTTTGTACAAGTGATCCATATAAATGTTGCTGTAGAGATAAATTATTCTTATAGCAATTAGTAGAGTCGTTAAAAATGCATTATACATACTATTAATGAAGTAATTAACTTCCACAATAAATTAACGCAAAAATTATGTATAGGTTAATAGACCTACTATAGAAGCAACCACTTAAAGATTGATAGCCTACTTGTTACACCTCTTCCTTATTTCAAAATAACAACACCAGAGATCCAGATAAGCACTGTGGTATTCAAGATGAATATGTGATTATCATAACAGTGTTTGAAATAAAAACAAATAATTTAGAAACCCACACTCCAAAATACACTCCTCCACATGTGTTTCTATCCTGATACAAACAAATATGCCCAATATATAAGGGGCCCTCCTCAAAATTGTTCCCAGGTGAACAGTGGTGAATCAACGATCTTTCAATTGATTGGTTTTTTTGTATCAAAGAAACCAATCAATTGCAAGCCCATTGACTTAACACACCATAAAACAACTCATGATACCATATGTCAAGATTGAAAAGGAAATATCATCATAGTAGGGGTTAATAAAGTAACTGTCAATCATCACTATGGAGGAGAAGTTTTTTAGTAGTTTTCAGACAATATAACTCAATATATTCTGAGAGATTTCTCCTCCACAGTGCTACAGCAGTTATTTTAACCCCTGTATAGAAACAGAAACAGAAAGTAGAAGACATGAATAACCTTAATGATTACTGTATAAATTCTCAAACTTTCGTTGCATGCAGTATGTAATGTGATATCGATTCAACATATTACTGTATATTTGTAAATAAAGCTGACCTTTACACTGAAATATGTCTAACAAGTGATTGATAATGACATAAACATAAAATGATTTAGTGATCATTATAATTCACATGTACAACACTTCACCGGCTGAATGCACTTTTCAATTAAAAAAATTTAATGTAATATCAAGATGTTTTTGTAAAAGAATATTTTGCTAAATTATTACAATGTATACTGCTCAACGGGATTAATTTTCAACACCATACATTTTAATATGTAAGATCATGCTCAGTCATCATGATGGTCTTAAATCAGTGCATCTTTTAATTTTAATAAAAAGCATAAACAACAATAAAAATATCTGATTGGTACAGTATATACCAGCTGTATACAGCTTACAGATTTGATATTAACAATAGCCAATTGGCTTCAAGACAGAATTATCCTAATAAGAAAACTGGTCTCGGACTCATGTTAATGTTCATGCTATTAAAACAGGCCAATGTAAATAGGATTTTATAATTTGTACTGAATTAACTGAATTTAAAGTTCTCAAGCTCATTGTGTGTGCATATTACTCTCTCTGTGAAGGCTCGTGCAGCAAAAAAAAAGTCAGAAAAAAAGAAAACAATGACATAAAAAAGTTTCTAAATATTTTCTTCATTTAAGATTTAAAAGGGAATTTAACTAGCGAACAAATTCTACTACTTGAAAGTCAAGATAAACATTGATAAACTAACACAGATACAAAAAATTATAATAATACTGTATACAACATAAAATAACATAATATTTTGTTAACAACCAACCAACCATTACTTGATCAGACTAGTTTAAGAGAAGAGAGGTTGAGGATACATATTCTAAATATCCCTATCTACACATTTTTGACCAGACCATATCGTACCTATACGCAAAGGCACTAGTCTAAGATAAATCTACACTGCATGTTGGGGTTCCACAGTTATCTCTGTTTACAACTTCTCTTCAAATTCTGAATCTCTGTTTACGGTGTTTACATATAAGATAAGATAAGATAGAGATAAGATATAAGATATCTATATTACAACGATATTACTGCTCTTTTTTAGCTTTATATCTTTATCGTGTTCATCTGATGAAAACAAACTGATCCTCTTATCCCTTTCTATTCACATTAAAGAGAAAGAGAACGAGTAATATATCAACACTGAATTATAGAGCTTACTCACGAGAATTTTAATAACACAGAAGAGCACAAAACAACTGCGTTGATGGATCCCTACATCGGAGGATACAAACAGCAAGTGTTATATGCGGGGTTAAATTTACACACTCTATGCGTTGACCTGCTACAGTAGTTCAATTTAGCAAAATGAATCTTTACATCCGTGCTCAAATGCTGAAAAAAATCGTTACAGATGGACACACCCTACAAAACGTGGTGTGTTCTCTCAGGCACCAGTCAATAAATTTTACATTATATATATACTGTATTTTCTGGTCACTATTAATACCTTAGAGAATATAACTCTTCAGAGGACATATAAAAAGTGAACAAGTTGCATAACGAAACTGCCATTGATAAATCGTTAGAGAACCTTTTCATATAAATGGTAAATGAACAATACCAAGAACAAGCTACAGCACTTCTAGTTTGATGGTTTAATTCCATTATCTCTTTTTATCTTAACAGGTGTAGATGTAAAGATGTATATTAACTACTGTGTTGTAACAAATATCAGGGCTCGAAATACCAGCCGGTCATCACTGTGGAGGAGAGATTTTTCAGAATATTTTCAGCCAACTTGGCTGAAAA
>JAULBZ010000612.1:0-28647 GCA_032360805.1 Neoturris breviconis
TGTCCACTGGGTATGCTATTAGTATTTAAAGAAACCTGTGCTATAAAAACTTAAAATATATAAATTATATCATGTTATAAAAGAGAGGGAACGAGTGCTTTAAAAGTCTAAAATATAAGCAGTTTCTATGATCTGTTACAATTTAACAATAGGACAATAGAACCATGCATAAGAGTACCTTATATTTATACTCTGTTGTCCAATTTGTAGAACAAAAAATGTGCATGTGTAGAAAGAAATTATATACATCTCATTGGTAGAAATTAAATGTTTATAATTTCTACCAAAGGAATGTTTATTATTTCTTGATACGCTTTTTACTTTTCAGAAGTGTGAAAAGGCCTTTAACTTGCATCTTTTACTTTCTTTCCATTAAAAAGCAAAAATATTTTTTCAAACAATCAAGAAGGTAGTTTCCTAAAACCAAAATGGAGACAAAAATAAATTTATAGCCAAATCCTTATAAACAAAGAAAATTCAACTATTGTATTGTTTGGGTGAATATTTATAAGAATGTAGTTAAAATCTCATGGAAATCAAAGTCAAATCTCAGTCTAAACTTTCAAAAGATATCCTTATTTCACAAGTAATGCGTTCCTAAGTTGACAAAATCAAAGAGCATTTGGTCAGTAGTCTCATATTGCCTATATATAACATAGTCTAGAATACTGATACTAAATTTCCAGATGACGGCAAGATATTTGTGTTTGTCAGTCTAGTTATACTCATATTAAAATGATATAGTCTATCATGCAAAATTGCAATTCATAATCTTTTTATCCAGTACCCAATCCCAAGCAGACAAAATATAAAATATTGCTAGTCCTTCCAAAATATTACCTCAAATGACGGTAACAAAATTGTAGCGTTAAAGGAACGGGATCTAATAAAAAAGCAAAAACACCCATCAATAGTCTAAACTTACTTACTTACTGTGAAGCAAATTGAGATCATTTTCTTTTATCAGTACTTGATAGAAGTTAAAAATGAAAGAAATGTTTATAAAACTGAAGACCTTAACCAACTATGCCGTTAAAAACACAACAAACTAAATAATATACAGTAAAAAATATAGTACTAGCTAAATCTAATTAATAATTTCAAAATTGCTTTCACGTGATTTAGTTTTCTCAATCTAAACTCACTCCTCTTGGAATTATTTCCTCGTCCCCCTGCAAATAATGGAATTTTTTTAAAATGCCATTAAAACACACAAACCCCCAATTATTAACACCCCCAGGTTTTTTTCCAAATGTGGACCCTTTCCACATATTATACTCATGCAATCCCCCTTTGAAGAGTACCAAACCAACTTTTCATATTTACTTCAAACCCAACTTTAGCACCAGTTACTACTTGATGCCTACTAGCATGATGGGATAAGAGGTCAACTTGATCAGAGAAAGGAGTGGCACTCTCTCCTTCACTTGTGGTAGAAGCTAACAAAAGAGGACCATTTGGATCATCTACAATTTCGATCAACTAACTCCTTCTGCAATAACTTAAGTGAGCACTCTACAGTGTTTGAAATAAGGCTTACTAGCTCAAAAATCTCTCCTCCACAGTGATTATTTGCTCTTATTACAAATACTGACTCTCACGATTAAATTTTGCTTATTGTGTTAGTTTGTTTTTACGATAAGAAAAAGTGAACATAGAAAAGCTCTGAAAACCGAATTTCTTTATTAATAAGATATCAATATTTAAGTCATAAACAAACACAAGAGAGCACCCATTAAGTGTGGTTCCCATCAGTGAGTTTATCTTTATCGCTCCGATTTTTAAGTGCAATTAATTTTATCGCACTGATGTGAACTGCAAAATGTTTACTCAGTTGTTGCGCATGTTCAGAGTGAAAATCAGATAGAATAATAATCAATTTTGATATTATTTGCTCTGAAATATCTCACTGAAAGGTCAGTAGGATAAACAAAATTTCACTGGTGTGAACTAGGCTTTAACAAGCGATAGGTACACTAATTAGAAGATTTAAAGTTTTAAAACATATAAATTGTATGTGGTCATTAGATTTACTTGTATTTATTTGTTTATATCAAAAGAAACTACATTCATTCATCCTGTAATCATTATTCATTCTCGCTAAAGTCAGAGATTGTTTGGTTTACCAATCCTGTCTCCTTCCATCCTTTACACAATAGTCAATGCACAAAAATACCATAAGCTGTAACACTGTTACTATTCCTGTGGCTATAATCTGACAATATGCTTTGAGGCTGCTATTCCCGTGGCTATAATCTGACAATATGTTTTGAAGCTGATTGCTGAAAGTTTTTACCCACATAAAAACAACATTTTTATGATCAAAAAGAAGCTACAGATCTTTGTTCAAATTGAATTAAGGATAAAGTAAACATTTTCCTGTTTAGGTAGGCAAAAGCAACAAGGTAAGGATGATCCATTGCGTGTTGCTACCTTATTACCTATCCTTTTGTTGTTTTTCCATCTCGTGCCCGGGCACTTTTTCAAATTTTTACATCCTTATAATTTCTATCTAAATATCCATTTTATTATTTTTACCAACGCTTTTTTTTTGTTTCTATACAAGTTTTTTCTTGTCCTGCTGGATGATGATGATGACAAAGATGAATATGAAGAAATTGATTGACGTTTATTGTGATATACCTTCATTTAGTACATAATATATAATCGAGTAAAAGTGAAAATGTTGCATTTTAATTAAGTGCCCCCCCCCCTTCAATTGAGCGTCCACCTTGAATATGAGTCCCTTCTAAAGAACTAAATAAGTGCCCGGGTGCTTAATAGAGGCATTATAACTGTCTTTTTGTTACTATCTGCTTTAAAGGATGTGAGTTTATTTGAATATACATGGATTTGTCATGACAATTTTAATGTTATTTATTCAGCTCAAATCCTTACCCAGTATCAATTTAAGTGAGAACTGAAAACAATGCAAAACAAGTTGTAATTCCTCTTATATGTCTAAGAGGATACTAAATGTTACACTGATAGCAATTAATCAAGCTTGAAAGCTGAACACTATACTCAAAAACACTTCTCCACAGGCGATATCGTCAGTTATATTCAGGCTTGTTAATATTCCATCTCAATGAGTTCTGTTAAGTTAAGAATACAATCTGCAGAAAATATTAACAATATGCAAGATATATTTTCCTGCTTCTGTTTAGACAAGGATCCAGATTCATCTTACACAACACATCGTGGAAAACTGTGGAATACGATTCTGTATAACTCCATATCTGGAGCAGTATGGTCCGCATTCTGCAATCTTTCACACTATGCAAGGTTAATTAGGCAGTCTTTACATGGATCCCTAAATGAGTTTCATCTTAAACGAGCTTCCAATTGATTGGTTCTTTCGGTACAAAGAAACCAATCAAATACAAGATCATTTAGGGTGAAACTCATTTAGGGTCCATGTAAAGGCTACCTAAGTTACTATGAAAGATAATTTAAAACAAATTTAAAACAAAAGAAATCTACTAATAGAATGTCTTTTTTTGGCTTTTATCACAATTATTTTGATCAGTGGTTAAACTAGAGTAAATAATCACTGTGTAGTAGGGAATTTTGAGCTTTATTACCCCTTTACAGAGATTTTTTGCTCTTATTTATGATATAAGTTTCTTATCAAATTATATGTAGTGATCGTTATTTATTTTATTTTATTCTTTATTTTACAAGGGTTAAAATTACAGTCAAACTATACAAAGTTAAATACTTAGTCCAGTAACAAAATCTATGATATGCAAATTAGATAACATAGATACTATTAGAAATTCAAAAATATAATCTAAAATTATAAATATAATATTAACTAATCATTCAAACAAAGTGACATTGTTTGGAGAGCAAATAATCACTGCATAGTGTGCAGAAGTGTGTTAGATCAATGAGCTCGTAATTGATTGGTTTCTTCGGTACGAAGAAACCAATCCATTGCAAGATCATTGACTCAGTACTCTCCTCAGTAGACTTTATTTTTGGGACCGTTCTTTTTTTTCGTATGCTTAAATTTTTTGAAATTTTTGCATATTAATCTCACGCAACACAGCAGCCATAATTTTTTTAGGCTTTCATTTTCAATTATTGCATTGTAAGATAAGATACCTTTTGTGAGTTATTGAATTGTCAGGTAAAAATCCAAAAGAACAAAAAATATTATTCGGAAATTCATCCTAAAGGTCGTTTTTCACTTCAGAAAAGTTTCCGCGGAACAGAAATGGAACACAGAAACGGAAAATTTTCCCTGGAACAACAACAGAGCAATTGACTTTCTTGTTATTATTACAAAAAACAAAAATAATTTCAAATAATTTTATTTTTCAAATATACATAATATTTGATTGGTTAAGAAAATGTTCCGTTCCATTTCCGTCCTGCGGAAATTTTTTGAAGTGGAAAACAGCCTTAAGATATTATTACATTTATCATTAAGCAGTTTTCAAAGAAAGTTTCATAAGTTTTCTAATTTACAATAAGAAGGCCAGTTTCCAAAAAAACAGCATACTGAAGTTCCAGCAAAATTTAGTTCCCAAGACAAAATGGTGAACAAAATATTCATTTTTCAGCACAAACAAAGTTATAAGAGCTATAAATATATTCCAATCTTTACTTTCCATTCTCAAAGCACATCACTGCTTGTTGTATTCTAGTTCTGCTAGTTATAATGCACCAATCAGCACCATTCCTCTACATTTTCATCATACAATTGAAACGGACTTCCAGATCTTCTTGAATATTCAATTTGTTGACTTTTTTCGTCTTGACCAACAGAGGGATATAATACAGGCCTGCTAAATGCACTTGATGATATGGGCATTTCTGTGGAGGATAATCTAGGTAAATGTGGTACTGGAATAGAGGGGGAAGTTATCATAGGTGATTTAGCGTTTGAGGTAAGCAATGGTTGTAGCTTGATATGCTCCTAAAATCAATAAAGAAAAGAAATTACTGGGATTATGTTTAGTTTAGTGAGTTCAAATAAAACAAGCACATGCACAAATTTATGGTAAACATGTATCAGAAACTGTAATCAAAGTGACAATTGTTGTCCGTTAACATAGTTTCCGGTTTTTTAACAACATTGCAAAATGCTAAAATTATCCTCTGAAAATCCGATTTTCAAAATTTCGGAAAAATCGGGAAAACGAGTTAGTCATTAGACCAAAACTTTCAGAAACATTTTCTTTTGTGATTATATGTAATATGACTGTTCCATGTTATAAGTATTAATCAAACACAAATTATTGTGAAATTATGGTATTAGCAATTTATATAGGATTTCCCCATGTAGTGTGGTCTAATATTTTATTTTTACATATTTTTTGATCCGTTTACGAAATCTTATAGATAGTTTCAAAAAGTTTCCGCTCTATCGCTTTAGCAGTTCAGACAGGGGAAGAATCTGCCCCCACCCCCTGGCCTGAATAGGGTTAAATATGGAGATAAATATTGGTCAATGAAAGAGTGAAAGATCAATGAAATCTGAAGGTCAATGTTTAGGACATGAAACATATTTTTTATTATATACCTTCCATGAAAAAAGTTAGAAAACTACAAGTAGCTATATGATGCCTTCCTTTATTTCCCTCAAGTTTCAATATTCAAGATAAAATAATGAGGAGATACTAATGTTGAGAAATCGACACTGCTAAGAATGGTGTGAAAATGATGTGATAGGTTTGAAACCTTAAACGATATCAAGAATATAGCTGTTATCTTAGACAACAGAAATTCGCACCATGGCCCTATATGTAATAATGCAAGATATTGAATTGGCATGCAATATTGACCTTGAATATTGGCGTGTAATTATTCATGCTACTCTATGAAGGATATATCATAAAACGATTTCTCTAATATGTATAGGGGAATCGGTGCTAGTATAAAGCATGTATGATATATGAAGCAACTAACCCAAAGTTATAGCAGTTTATACCTCAGTTGATGTTCTAACCAAATTCTGAGCATTCTAAAATTATAGAAAAAAAAAAAAGGAAATGGAATCACAACAATCTAAAATTGAGTATTGTATCATGTAAAATAATGAGCAGTGGTAGAAATAATAGTACATAATCACTGTGGAAAAGAATTTTTTGAGCTAAAAAGCCTGAGTCTATACTCCTTCACAGTGATTATTTGCTTGTGCATCCAAAGAAACCCATCAATTTAAAAATCTCCACAGTTTATTATCCAAATTTAATCTTACAACGCCATACAACATATCAACCATCATTAAATGGTAAGTTTGCAAAATCATGAAAAAATTCTAAATGTTTGGTTTACAATCATCAAAGATAGCAAGACACAGTGCATAACAAGAATTATTACATAAATCCCAACCGGCAAAAACCTGTTCAAAGTCAGCAAAATAACGTTAGAACAACGTTAAAAGAATGTTGTTCTAACAATAAATTTGCTGACTTCGAGCAGGTTTTTGCTAGTTGGGATATACATACTTTTCTTTTCTTCTGTCCTAGTTTCTTCATATTTTTGTAATTTTCAAATACCAATTTTGCACTGTATATTTTTCCAATAGTCATATGCTTAGAATCTGTGAGTAAAAATAGACAATACAGTGCTCAAAATAAGAACATATAATCACTGTGGAGGAGTGATTTTTGAGCATAGATTAAAGGGTACCCAACCTGAAGCTATGTTAAAAAATCTCTCATTCACAGTGATCGATTTTAGTTTAAAATTTGAGTAATTCTAAAGATTGCTTTCCACTAGACGAAAAATTCAATGTGACAGTCAAAAGAAGACATTCTATTGGTAAAAATATATGCCACATGATTGTGACACCAATTTCTACCGATGGAATGTCTTCCTTTGAGTTTTTCAACAAATTTCTAACCTAGTGGAAATCAACCCAAATGATTGCCTGCAAAGGAGAGTGTAACGAGCCAAGTAATTCCAAAATTACTGGCCAGGTAGTTCATTCACAGATTCAAAGGGTTTTCAATTTTTTCCTCTATAGTTGACTTTACATCTTCTAACATACCGTAAAATTTTGAATATAAAGACAAATTTATTTTCGAAGGGTTATATATATTTTTTTAGTGGAGAAGCTTAAATTTGGAGCTTATAAATGGTCCCAGCCAGCAAAAACATGTTCAAAGTCAGAAAAATAACGTTATTTTGCTGACTTTGAACAGGTTTTTGCAGGCTGGGGTAATTTGTCTTCCATAAGTAACAAAACAGGAATCGAAAGACTTATGTGGCAGAAGGAGGGATAGAAATAACACACAAATACAAACTTTTGGAGAAAAGAGAAAACAGAGGTTCAGAAAGGTGTCTAACAAGTAAATTGCATGAAGGAATTCAATATATGGATTTAATACACTGCCTGCTAAAATAATGCCCTTTTCCTCGCTTTTTTATGCCCTTTCTTCATTATGTTGTACCAAATATAGGTTCATGGGGAGGGGCCTATATTCAGGGGGTGTAGACTTAAGACTTAGAATTTCTTGCAAACTCAACAAATTATGGTGTTCATAGCAGTCTAGTACCGAGACTCTTGGAACAAATTCCATGGCGATCGTCTTGTTAATGAAGGGGTTGCACGGAAATCTTTAAAAAAATTATTTGCTAATTCTGAGCCGTTTTACAATTTAGGATGGAAAAAACTAGATTTTTCTGTCATTTTTTCCCAAAAATTATTTTCAAAAATTCTGAGAATTTGGCAGTTACAAAAAGTGGAAACACTCCAGGGGGTCAAAAACCCAGGAAAACAAATTTTTCTCATCATAAATGTTAAAATCAATGTATATTTTTAGCAGAAATTGTGAAAAAATTGTTCTTTCAGAAAATCTTGGTTCTAAATTAGGAGACTAATTACATTGACAAACAATATACACCACAAGTACAACACAAATTTATCAACATAGATTTATTGAGTTTTTGTAAACTCAAAAGATTCTGCTGCTCCTAGCAGCTTAGTACCCAGACTCTTGGAACAAATTCGAATTTTCATGCCGTTCACCTTGTTGATGAAAATTTAAGGCTTTTAATCTAAGTTGAAATTTCAAAGTTTTGCACGAATTTCACTTTGTCTCATATTTTTTTTGCCAAGATTGTAGAAGATAGTATGGTGCATGAGAAAAGATATTTCCTTTAATTTCTCAATTAAAAGGGGCAAGGACTAATAGTACTTACTTCTAGGTGTACGTGGAACTACTAAATCCAATGTACGTTTAGACAGATTAGGCCAAGTTTCTTTTAACATTTTACGCATTTTTTGATCATTGCTTTTGATGTTGGCTATGTATAATGACAAGCATATAAATATATTATGTAGCAGATAATCAAACAATTGAAGATCATGAGATTCTATAAAGGGAGCATCCATAAAGTATGTACGCTCCCAATTGTGATATTTTACCCTCCCTCCCTGTACACTTTGAATAATAGAAAACTGTCAATTAAACAATAAATGTACACTTTTGACATGTGCTACTTCCTCCCCCTTCAAGACATGGAAGTTTTATAATATTACTAAACGTAGAATGTAATCTAGTATAATATCACCTGTGGATGAGTGTTTTTTTAATATGATTCAGTTTCGATGCTAAAAACAATACCCAAAAACACTCCTCCTGATGTCAGGCATGATATGTAAGAAGTAGAAATGTTAAATAACAACTCAGAACTCAGCTGTTTTTCATAACCTGTATATGCTACACCCCATGTCATTTTGTAGGAAACATTTACCTAATAGAAATAAAAAAGCACCCATCGTAGGGAATTATATTAGTATTGGGTAAACAGTGTGGTCATGAAGAATAACAACATTGTTGTATCATTTTACAAAAGCTTTCATCATTGCCCACATGTTAATATACCTTGTTCGTACAAATTTTCGTGTGTACTAATTTTCACATATTCACGCGAAAATGTTTGTTAATACACAGAATTTAGTACAGATTTAGTATAGCAAGGAAATTAATACATGCAAAAAAGTAGTTTAAAATATAATCTAAAATTAGCACAAATAAGGTAACACATTTTGACCAAAACATTGAACTCTATTCTTGTACATACACAAGCCTGAAGATGGCTGAAGATGGTCTATTACGCCAAAGAAAATTGTAAGTCAAAGTCATAATTACAAAATCGTAACAATATTATGTGTATTGTATATGACTCTGCTGTGTATAAATTTGTCAGGTTGCACACTTCAGAGTCTAGACAACAGAACAACTAAGAAATATATTGTATGTGATGATTAAATACACCAGCTTTAAATGACACGATCTGGAATCAATTTTCGTGTCTGGGTCTAAATTACCCTGCCTTATATAAAATGATGGAGAAACAATATTCCAAAGAATGTTCTTACCATTATCAGTATAAATATTTAAACCAGTTCTCACGAGAGCAAAAAATGTTGCAGTATAATCAACTGTACCATCTTTATATAATGTCATATTCATTTGGACTAAACGCTATAAAATAACATATTAACATAAAAGATAACATAGTTGGAAAGTAGCATAACAAAAGCGTTGATTTAGATATAAAACATAGTGGTTCGCAAGGGCAGAAATTATATCAAAAGATTATTTTATGTTCATATAATACTGAATGAGTTATAACAAGAAGACTTGAGAAGCAGATTGCGATATTTTGAGATTTTTTTATGAAAAGGCTGATTAATTTCAAGATGACTTTTTCAGAAATTTTGGTACGTAATTGTATTTGTTTCCAGAATACAGAAATTCTGTACAGAATAAATTTGGAAATCGCATTTAGCTAATGGGTGCGAATGACAAGAATTCTCGTTAGAATTATTTATAGCTTTCCAGTAATTAGATATTACTGTTAATATTGAAATGTAACTATACTAAACACAGCATGGTAGGATGTCGACTACAGTTCTGTATATCTCTGTAGATAGACTTATATGGTAATACACAATCCATATACAGAACAAGCGAACCATATATTGAGTAGTGCTTCATACTGTGAAAGAAAGTAAAAAAATCTCATTTACCTTATAAGCCACAATATTTGGACATTTTAATCCTAACCCAACAGGAGGTAGCATCTGACGTAGTAATTCACATACTTCAGTGTATCTGATACGACTGCTATATTATTTAAATAAATGTGTTACAATTTAAATCAATCAATCAACTTGTTATTATTCCTACATAAGAGGGGTGTTTAAAGTTATGTCCTCAGTGATTATTTCCCTTATTTCAATCACTAGTATACTACCAAATGTCATGAGAAAATGACAAACGTGTAAAAATATATCAACACGATAGAAAAGGATATACATTAGATAAATAATTATAAACACATTGAAACATTTAGTTATTATCATTAGTAATTATAAAGAATAACAATTTTTGTGCTTATGCTGAAAGTTCAATTTTCAAAGCATTTCCAAAGTAAAATGAACCCTAAGAAAAAATAAACCATTCTAACTATACATAATGAAAATATTTTTATAACATTTGCCACCCCCCTCCCATAAGAGCTTTTATGTAAACATCGTTATTTTACCTAAATTGAATAAGTGGAATTTCTACCAATGCTGCACGGTATTTTTTATCGCACTAGCGGATAGAGCAATAATTTCTAAAAACATATCGCTCCATTCCAGTATGATATCTCAGAACGATAATTATCACAATGTTTTTGTATTTATAGCTCTGATATTGCACTAAAGCCTATTTCAAAAGAATGCTGTGGACCTTTCTTCTTTTTTTGTATGTTCCTTTAACCCTATATATGCTAGCCTTTTTGGGGCTCCTCAAAGCTGGTAGGGAGGGAGCAAGGATTCCGCCTCCCCCCTCCCTTTCAATGACAAATAGGATTAAGGTTAAACTTAGTGGAGTTATAGTCTATCATAAAAGGAACAAAATGGTACCAAACATTTTTTGCTGATGTCAGCATATTTCTGATGACTTCATCACAATTAAAAACTGTACTTTCTTATAATTTTGATTAAAAGAGTTCTACAAAAGCTTTTTTCATTCTGCAGTTTTGGGTAGGTATTTAAATGCTCTTTCATATAGTTTCCGGATTTTAAGTGAAAATGTTAAAAAATACTAAAATTTTATTCTGAAAATTTGTAAAAAAATCCGATTTATTAAAAATCAGGAAAAACGGATTAGTCACATGACTTATCAGAATTATTTATTTTGTGATTGTAAGTAACTTCACCAATTTTCGGAACATTAGCATTACTTCAATACAAGTTATGGTAAAATAATGATATCGATTTTTATATAGGTTTTCCCACTTGAAAATAGGTAGTTTCAGGTAATGACTCATATCTTTTGATCTACTGGAAGTATGATGTCCAAAGTATGTGTCAAGTAGATTTATATTAAGACTAGGCAAGTTTCAACATCATCGCTGTTGTGGTTCGGAAGTTACTATAAAAAATGTGGTAGAGGGAGCGGAATCTGCATATATAAGATTAAACATTTCAATAGTTTCTCTTAAACCCTTGCGGATAATATTATTTCAGTACTCTTAACAAAATAGTTATATTGGAACACTGCAACACATATTCTGCATAAAAAATTGTCGCACTGGAGGTTTGACACCATTGCAGTGCAATAAAAAATATTGCACTGGTGGAAATCCAACTTTATAAGTTATTATATTAATGTGCATTTTTACCTTGCTCGTGGATCAAATTCAGACCATACAGTAACATACTCGTCTAAATGATGTGGTCCTAATATACTTGAATCTTCCGTCAAGAATGCAAAACTATCCATAATAACAGCAACAAATAAATTCAACAGCTACAAAGAAAAGCACGGAGGATGGTAAATTTAAAGAACTTGGAAGAAAATTAAAAGTATCAACAAACAATATTAACTTTAGCTGTTAGTGGAGCCACTAAGAGAAATGGCTTGAGCAATTAATCAATGAGGAGGAGTGATTTTTGTTCCCAGGTTGAGGCTACATAGCCCTCCTCCAAAGTGATTATTTATTCTTATCGCGACCACTGGCTAGTTGTTCTAAATCACTATTAAAGTTCAATTCAGTTGTTGATTGACAATACCAATAACAATACTAAAGCTATTAACAATCAGAGCAACATGAAAAATAAAATTTGACTTTAAAACTAGCAAACAAAGTGGTGTTATTTAACAAGAAATCCACCAATGACAACAAGGACATTTCAAAACAAAGTTAACCAATGTGGATAAGGCATGTGCATCAAAATGAAGAAAAGTAATTGCTAAGCTCTACTTGTATCAATTTTCTAGGTTTACTAGGAAAGCAATTCCTACGAACAGAAAATCTCTAGCCTGAATATTACCGGACATCACATGAACATGATACTAAAAAACCCCTCCTCCATAGGCGATGTCCGGCAGTTATATTCAGGTTTCAAAACATAATTTTAAACTTAACGCAAGCTTTAAAATAATTGTTGGACATAACTTGTGGAAAAGTGTTTTTTGAGTAGTGTTCATCTGTCTAGCTAAAAACTATACCCAAAAAACACTCCTCCACAGGTGATGTCCCACAGTTATGTAAAAGCTTTGTAACAGACAGATAAAAAGGCACTTACAAGAAATGAACAAAAGAATACAAACGTTGTGAAATAAACATAAGCCACATCAGTTCCACAATATACTTCACCTTTCACTGCATGTAATGCTTGATCGCATAATGCTGTACCTGTACAAGCAAGCATTATGTTTGGCCAATTTTCTCCTGTTGCCACTCTATATTAAAACACAGTATTTAAGTTTTAAATATAAAAGCTACATATCACAAGTGGAGGAGAGTTTTTTAGAATAATTGTCAGCTTCAAAGCTAAACACTATACTTAAAAATACTCCTCCACATGTGATCCCAGGCAAATATGTTTAGGTTTGCAGTTGATATCAGATGTAATCACTGTAATCATTGTATGTAGCAAACATGAAGAAGGATTTCAAAGAAATTCTTCAAAAAATAAATCAACTATAATATCCTGGATTAAGAACCGTTACAATTACATACAACAAAAAGAACATAACTGACAGACATCACCTGGGGAAGAGTGTTTTTTAGTATAGTTTTCAGCTTTGTAGCTGACAACTATATATATACAAAAACACTCCTTCACACAGTGGATTTCCAACATTTATTTTAAAGCTTGGTAAACGAACGATGGAATCTTTAAATACATGAGAAATACATTTGTCCATTTATACGTCGTCTATGATTTGAATATAATGATGTGATCCCATTGGTATTAAAGCATTAACTCCCCTCTTTTTTGTTTTTTTGAAAATATTGGGCTTATTTCTAGTTCAATGGGAATTCAACCAGTACACATAAGTTCAGCAAAATTAGTTACATATTCTGAATGCAAATACTTATGTTTACTTAAAAATAAATACATTTGAAATACCATAAACTCGGAAAATTACTGCGTATTAAAAATGATTTTTGCCAAAATAACAGCAAAATGACGTCACATTGATAAAAATAAAAACGGCTAAAACATTTGACAGAATTTTCTCCATGAATGTTCAGAATAAATATATATTTACAGGTTAGTAGCCACCATAGTTTTTGCTTCATTTTTGAAGGACGCTTGGTATAGACAAAAATGCTTGTTATCACTACTCCGACCATTACATAAGCTGTAACTCAATTTCAGTAAATACAAATATTTTAATGATATAAAAGTAGGTTTCTGATGATAACATCCTCATTTATGGTAATTTACATGCCTATTTCGAAATCTTATACTATAATGTCTTATGTTAATATACCTGAATAAGACTTGAGTAGCTGCAAAATATGAGCGAAAATGATTATTTCTATTGATTTGCGCCCATGGTTCATCGGCGCTATCAATTGTGATAAGAGAGAATATCTAAATGAAAGAAAATTAATTAAGAGCAGAATATTCACTGTGGAGAAGGGATACTTGAGCATTGCTTTAGGCTTTGTAGCCTGAAGCAGCGCTCAAAAATCACCTCCACAGTGATTATGTGCTCTTATTAGGAATATCGCATAATTTCCTGTGTCTGTGAATTTAGATTATTCATGTTATTTCTGTGTACGGCCTTCTTACCAGGTTGTCTGTGAAAGCCTATGATATTTAGTTGTGAACATGGAATCCCTTCTCTACTAACACTCTCTTCTCTACAAACCTTAACTTTGATAAAAGAAAAGATAAATAATCACTGTGGAGGAGTTATATTTGAGCATTGCTTCAGACTACAAAGTGATTATATATACTCTTATTTGGAGCACTGAAGGTATGATCTTGAACTAATTGCGACGAAACAGAAAATTGTCCTATGGAGTAGTAGAGGAATGTTTATGTATAGATAGCCGGTATGTGGACAATCATATAGTATGCTTATATAAACCATGTATATGTATTCGTAGTATATATTTATATATATATATATATATAGTAAATGTCATAGCGCATGCTCGAACTCATCCGGAGACAAGATCGGGGAACACTGGACGCCGTTGCGGGCTAACTTGCCCTTATCAGCAGTGTATACCCACTCTCAATGCTAATGCCTGGACACGTCGCAAAGAGAGATGAACTATCCGATTGCCAATGGAGGTGGCTAAATCGGGTCTCACTTCACTTGTGGTGAAGTTGAACGGATAAATCCGAGCAGCGCGAGCAATGGCAAAAAAAAGCGATCTAAAAGATCACAACAGCTCCTTTGGAGCCAATTGAAGAATGTGCCAAGATGGAGGTAACCTCACCGTACATGGTCACAAAAGACATAATATATATAGTAAATGTCATATATATATATATATTTACATACTATATCCTCTATGCTATATACTATATATACACTGTATATGCTGTACGGTACTCTGGACTGTATACTATACTTTACATATTCGATACTATACTATATATAATCTATGTTATATATAATATATACTATATACTATACCTAGATATAACTCTTGCTCGTTTTGGCTGGCCACTTTCAATACCATACATTTGATTCAATTTGCTGTCTTTCTACGCGTGTGCATTTTCTGAAGTGGAAAGCGACCATTATATTCATTGCTTCTGAAAACTATACACACTTTTTGTTTTGTAAGCACCAGTAACCTCAAGGCGAAGCTGGTTGGTACTTAATTTTTCAAACATTTCAGTCTATCTTGGTGCTAAGCTGGTGCTTATTTATATACAAATTTCCAAAAGGGACTTGTTTGTTATTTTGAAGAATACTGTATCATTTGAATATAAATTGCTTGTCTGTTTTATGTTTCTATTTTTCTGTGAACGAGGTGAGAATGGGCTGACGATGTGGATGAGTAGGATTTACATTATACATTCTTTTCATGAGAAGCTTGGGTTAGTTTCAAAAAAATATAGTCAACCTACCATTGATGCTTAATTTTTTGCCCAAATTTCAGCCTTGTGGTGCTTATAGGCACGGTGCTTATAAAACGAAATGTGTGTAATATATTTTAGATAGTAAAAATATAGTAAATACTACTTATATACAAAGAAGTAATAATGTTCTCCATTTTGAGAACACAAACATTAATATCCACTAGATTATCTTATCAAGCTGTCTTGGAGACTAATTTAGTATTAAGTTTAACTCGGAGTATATATTCATCGCACCCTTTGGAAAAACACAAGAAAAATAAAAAGTCAATAAAAGGAGAGACAAGTTCTCAACGATTAAAAAGAGAATCGCCATTCCTGTTTAAAGCAGTTACAGGGTCAAGAAATCTTGGGAAAAATACAACTGATGTGAAAAATATTCTGAAGGCTGAAGCTCCAGTAATTTTTCAACCAATCAGAGTCTCTTCAGTAGAATTAGAGGACGATCATTCAGATATATACAGAGAGTTAAAAATTCATGCAGCAAAAAAGGAGACAGCATTTGTTATACAACCTAATTTTAAATGGGGAAAAGAAAGATTTCTTACAATACTTACCGACAATCGATTAGCAGAGGCAAAGGCATTGATTGACAGTGTGAAAAGTTGGGGTGTGCATTCATCAGTCATCGAGTCTGTTCATGAACATAATCCTAAATTATTTTTTGGATCTGGAAAGGTGTTAGAGCTATCTGGAACAATCAGAGACCTCATAAATGAACATGGAGTTACAATGGTATTCTTAAACACAGGAAAATTGACTTTGCGCCAAATTAAAGAACTTGAGAGCGCCTGGGGATGTAAAGTATTTGACCGATATCGTGTAGTGCTGGAACTGTTTAAGGAGAGAGCAAAAACAAAAGAAGCTAAATTACAAGTCCAACTTGCAGAAATTAAATACTTACGGTAACTGTTTTTTCTCACTCTCCCTAGCTATACATATAGGGAAATCTTATTTTAAATGCCAATCTTGACTTGCATATTAGTTACTATGTACTTTAACCAGATAAACTTTTGCGAGAGTATCTCGTGAAAAACGCAAAGTTTGTCAGTCGTAAATGTTTATCCATGCAAAAAATAAATTCAAATCACTCATTCGCAAAGTTTTATTTTATTTTGTTGCATTTTCTAATCATTTTTAGCCTACCAAATAAAGTTTGATGGGCTATTGTTATCACTTTGCAGCGGCGCCTTTGTCCCGCTTTTCTTAATAAACCATGTTCTTAATGGGCTAGCATTTTGAAATTCGGTACCAGCACTGATGAATAGAAGTTTGTGATTGCACATTAATTCTGAGCAGGTCTATAATATGCGTCTTAGTCATCACTGCAGACTTTGAACAGGTTTTGTTCACTAGTTTTGTTCACCAGTTGGAAAAGTTTAGTGGTATAAACTAATCCAGAAAGGGATTAAAAGAAGAAGAATTTTTGTGAAGAAACTTTTGCGGGAATAAATTTTGTGGTTGGACCAAATGGAACTAAAATAAACTTTCGTGGCGGATTTGCCTAAAATCTGCAAAAAAACACAAACCTTTCTTCCCCCATTAATGTATTTCGAAACAAAACTCACGTTGGTAATATTATATCCTCAAATCTGCAGAGTTAGCTTCTTTTTTGTTGCTGTGCCATCATCAAAATTTACACAAAATGTTGATTCTGAAATTTTGTGTAGAGATAATACCCAGCCGACAAAAACCTGTTTAAAATCAGCATAATAACGTTAGAACAACGTTCTTTGAACGTTGTTCTAACGTTATTTTTCTGACTTTGAACAGGTTTTTGCTGGCTGGGTAATACCATGGTGAGATATGTTTCAGATACAGCACTTGCGCAGTATGTACTATCATTTTGAGAATAGATATATGGTTCAAGAAGTTTCAGATCTGATCCCTGGACATTTCACAGCAATTTTAGACTAAATACTGTCCCCAAGCAGACCTCTGAATTCACAATGGCATCCATCTGTAGATGAGCATCGTTTAAGGCTAATTTGCAGCCCACGTGTATGTCGACGTGAATTCAGAGGCTTGATTTTTTTGTGAGGGTTTAATGAACTAAAATTGACAAAATTTAACAAAAATGAATCTGCAGAAGTGTGTTAGGTCAATGAGCTTGCAATATATTGGTTTCTTCGGTCCATTGCAAGATTAGATCATTAACTCAGTACTCTCCTCAGTCGATTTTTTTTTTGAGACGGTCCCTTATCATGGTTGTTTAAAGGTTAATTTCCACGAAGAGAAAAATTGAGGCGAAAACCAAAATAAGACATTCCATTGGATAGAATCGACCTCACATCATGTTTCTACCAATGGAATGTCTTCTTTTCGTTTTTTCTGCGTATTTTTTGCCTCGTGGAAATCAAGAACTGACTAGTTAATTTTGTTATTTTTATCATTGTTTCCAGCTCATTTATTTTTTATTATTGTTGTTCACCCAAAAGAAGAAATGATGAAATTTAGTATAAAACTATATAGTTAGTATAAAAGTACAAAATTTCATTTTATTTATTAAAAATAGCCTATTTACAATTTCATTGTAATTAGACAGGGCTCGAAATAACAGCCGGTCATCGCTATGGAGGAGAGATTTTTCAGAATATTTTCAGCCAAGTTTAATTATTGCCAGTTTATATGAAGAGGGAAACGAATCATGGGGCAAAGAGTTACATAGCTTTGCGGTACGAGGAAAGCTAGTTTCATGACATTTACAACAAAATTTAAGTATGTTGAGAAAGAACGGGTGATAGGAACATAATTTGAAAAAGCGAGTTTCTCGAGTGAAATAACGAAAAGGAACAAAGAACAAAGGGGTGTAGTTCGTGAGAGAATTTGCCATGGAAATAACAATAAAAAAAAAGAGGCCAGAAACGTTTCGACGATGTGAAAGAGGTTGACGGGTTGACTATAATTCCACTTTTATTTATTCTATTTTTTTACACATACACATATTTAGGACCCACATCACTTCAGACGACTTGCATTATGATCAACAACGTGGAGGAGGAAAAGGTCGATTTGGTGGAGGAGAAACACAGATGGAGGTGATGAAAAGAACTCTTGCAGAAGCTGAAGCTAGAATTAAAAAATCTTTACTTCATATTAAAAGTCAACGTCATCAAGCAAAAACAGAACGTATAAAAAAGAAGGTACCACAAGTTGCTTTGGTTGGATACACTAATGCAGGTATTCCAGTGGCTAATATCACTGTGGAGGAGAGATATTTCAATCCGACAAGCTATTCTCAAAAATCACTCCCCCACAGTGATTATTTATTCTTGTTTTAAGTAGTGAAGGATTGTAAACAAAAAAAAATAACTACCGGTCATCGCTGTGGAGGAGAGATTTTTCAGAATATTTTCAGCCAAATTGGCTGAAAATATTCTGAAAATCTCTTCTCCACAGTGATAACCAGCAATTATTTTAATCCTTGCACATTTGTTTACATAGCATCCTTTACTGCTCGAAATAAGAACAAAAAATCACTGTGGGTGAGTGATTCTTGATAATAGCTTCAGTCTTTGTATCCAAAAGCTGTGCTAAAAAACTCCTTCACAGTGATTAATTGCTTTTATTCTATTGTAGGAAAGACAACGTTAGCAAAGCTCTTATCACACGATCCCAACATGAAGCCAGAAGATATATTGTTTGCAACACTTGACACGACGGCACATCGTGGTAAACTGCCAAGTGGTTTGAATCTTGTTTATATCGATACTGTTGGTTTCATATCCGATCTTCCTCATGAACTTGTCGAATCGTTCTCAACAACTCTTGATGATGTGAAAACTGCTGTAAGTTTAAGAAGTATCCTCAGTAGGCAAAAACTTGTTCTAACGTCTTTTACTGCGGACTTTAAATAAGTTTTTGCTCATTGGGTAAAAGTACTTGAAAAAAGAGTAAATAATCACTGTGGAGGAGGAATTTAGACACATATTATAGTATGTTTCCCTTGAATTAATTTTTCCGGATAGCCGCGAATATTACATTTAACGGGAATTTATTTCCTTAATAATGAAGGTTCGTACACCTTATTGGTAAAAGAAATGTCGGCAAAAAGTGACTAAATTTTGACTGTTTACCGACTTTTTTTTGGTGGCTACGACTTTTTACAGACTTTTGTTTGCTTGGCTATTTTTTTTCTTCCTTTGGAGAGGTTTTTTCTGTGCAAATTTGCTGTCATTCATTATCTGAGGGATAAAACCAAGAAAATTTGCTATTAGATAGATATTAGATAGATATTTTAAACACAACGGAACGAATGAAATCAAAAAATACAAACTCAAGACCAAAGTAGATTTACAGATACATTTTGATCATACTTGATAATTTTTAGTTGGTAAAAAGTGACTAAATTTTGAGTTTGACTTTTTTAGTCGGTAAAAAGGGACCAAATTTTGAGTTATTGACTAAAGTTTTTAACGCCTAAACTTTACTTCGACCAATTTTTTGCCCGATTTTTTTTTACCGATAAGGTACCATTCAGAACTAAAACAGAGCTTTGTTTTCGATATTTTGATGTTCATTAATCGTATTCATGATAAGTGATTTTAATGGTCACAATGTCATTTCAAACTTGTTTCAAACGCAGAGATTACATTTTGACCGTTAATAATAATTGTTGATTTTGCGAGAATTTACTTTCGTGAGTGGTCGTAAAAGTTACATTTCGCAGGAATTTATTTTCGTGGTTTCGAGGCCCAAAAGTTATATGTTTTCATGTAAAAATCTTTTGCAGATTTCTCTAAAAACTGCGAAAACCGCGAAAATTTCTTCTCACAAGAATTTGCGGCATTAAAGTATCGTTTTCATTAGGATCTTCTTCTTCACGTATCTGATTGTTCACATCCCGAGTATGAATTACAGAAAGAAACCGTTGAAGATGTATTAGACAAGTTACAGTTATCACCAACATTAAAGAAAAATATGGTACATGTGTTGAATAAAATCGACATCAGGTGAGTGTATACAGCTTTAGATGAGAGCGAATAATCACTGTGGAGGAGATTTTTGAGTATAGTTACGGGTTTTATATCTTGAAGCGTTGCCTAATAATCCCTCCTCCTCAGCGAATATTAGCTCTTAATTTTATCACTGTTTTACAGAGCTTGTGAGATAAGAGCAAATAATCACTGCGGAGGAGGGATTTTTAACGTAGATTTCATGTGTCAGTGTTCGAAATAAGAACAAATAATCACTGTAGAGAAGGGATTGTCAAGCATTGCTTCAGGCTTTATAGCTTGAAGCAAAGTTCGAAAATCCCTTCTCCACAGTGACTATTTGCTCTTATTTCGACCACTGTATTTACAAAGCTTGAGATGAGAGCAAATAAACACTGCGAAGGAGATTTAAGACTTGTAAATACATGCCAGTATTCAAAATAAGAATAAATAATCACTGTGGCGAAGGGAGTTTCAAACATAGCTTCAAACTAAATAACAAAAATTACCAGTTATTTTACGAATTTCGACGAGCAATACACCCCACAATTAAAATGCGGAAAACGACTATTTATCTCAGATGTTTATCTCAGATGTTTTTTACAAACTCAAAAAATCTAGGCTATTTTATTGTTTCTAGCAACCTAGTTCCTAGACTCTTGGAACAAAAGCGAATTTTCGTGCAGTTCGTCTTGCTAATCAAAATTTAAAGCTTTTGGTCTAAGTTGAAATTCGAATTTTTTCACAAATTACACCTTGTCTCAATTATTTATGTGAGCGATTGTATGTTATAGTTGCTTAGTAGGGTGCTACTCTGGTGAGATCTTACACTGAGTTATTGTGGAAGGTGCGGTGAGCAGATCTTACGCTTGGCTACTTTACTTAACAGAACGTTTATTTGTTTTATATTCAAATCTGTGTATTTTAGGGATTCAGAGGAAGAAATCATATCTGATGGAGAGTCTTTTCTTGAAATATCAGCTACCGAAGGGACTGGTATTGAGTCATTGCGTCATTTGATTGAAGAAAAGATCCTTGAATCAACTGGAAGGGAGACAGTAAAAATAAATATTGATCAACAAGGACAAGAGTTGAGGTAAGGAGAAGAGTGTCGAGTCAACGATCTTGTAATGGATTGTTTTTTTCAGTACGAAGAAACCAATCCATTGCAAGAGTGTTGACTCGGCACTCTTCTTCTTGATGCCTTACTGTAGAGTTCCATATTCGCTAAACTTGTACTCAAGGTTTTCATGGGTGCAAGTTCTCTATACCTTACTCCTCGTGTGATAATCAGCTAATTATAGTGACTGTGTGCAATAGGAGAAATTTACTCTTGTCCCGATGGAAATAACAACAAAAATCACTCTTCTTCGCTCTTATATTGACAAATGTACCAAGTGGGCAAACATCTGTTCAATATCAGCAGTAAATACGCTAGAACAAAGTTTTTGCTGTGGACTTTAAGCGGGTTATTATCCACTTGGTATGTATCTAAGAACCCTTATAATTCAAGAACGGTTTGACGAAGCGAACCTGAATATAACAGCCGGGCATAACTATGGAGAAATGTTTTTTAGTATAGTTTTCAGTAGTGAAGTGACTTGAAATTAAAAAATAAAGGACTTTCATGCTCAACAATATATAGAATGAAGAGGAAATAATCACCGTGGAGGAGTATTCTTTTATCAAAGCTTCGGGCTATAATCACTCATAAATATTTGAGACGAGGCGAAATATGTTCAAAAATTCGGAATTTTAACTTCGACAAAAAGTCTCAAATTTTGATCAGCAATAAAGATGTTCTAGCGTCTTTACTGCGGACTTTGAACAGGTTTTCGCCCGCTTGGTTAATTTATAACTAAATTTCTTTTGCAGTTGGCTATATCATTATGGAACTGTACTCGATACGATTGCACACGATGATGGCTCTTTAGATATTATCGCTATTTTGGATGAAGCAAATCGAAGCAGATTCGAAAAACAATTCCACGTGAAACTTAAACATTAATATCGCTATGATGTGATGAATCGTACATAGATCGATTGTGTGCACGATAATGGTTCGAACACGAGTCAATTGTACACGATAATGGCTCTTTAGATCGCATCACAAAGAGTCATTGGAAATTTACATTCCATAATGAAGATTTCCACTAGGTTAATTCGTTCCCGCGAATTCTAAATGAAGCCATTACATTGGTTAAAAGTGACGTCATCTGTCAGGTGACGTCGCTTTTAGTCAATGCAATGGCTTCATTTAGAATTCCCGCAAACAAATTCGCCTTACTTAGTGTGACCAAAGAGGAAGTGTTCTTGTGGTATGATCAATAGTCGTTACTCCGTAGTTTCTTACCACTGCACTGCTACAAGAAAAAAAGGAGAGTAACATCCTCTAAAATATCAATCGTTGTAAATGAGACTCTTCTCCCCGGGTATTTTACAATAAATTTATTATCGTGTATATGTAGACCTTTTCACAACAAAATAATAAAAACGATTCATTGCTTCTTCAATGCAGAACTTGTTGTGATGCAATAACTTTTTGTGCCGTTTTTGTGCCGTTCTACTTTGAGCAACTCATTCGTCGTTTTCATTATTTTGTAAAAAGATCTCTTATGAAACGTATTTTATAATAAGACATTTCGTTTTACGAAATAATTTTATACTTTCTTGTGATTTTTACGCAGGGTCCACAATGGTAGCGCCGTTTTGAATGAATCTGAAAATGAGACAAATCGATTGGTTAAGTATCCCATGTCCTTTTCCTTGCTTCTCACAATAGGTTCCGATTAAAAGAGGAAAGAAAAGGAATAAAACTTCAAAGTTTGGAACTATGATAGGTGTATGTCAAAGGCGACCTGAAGACTCCTTTTATTCTCTTCTAGGGTTGGACAGGGGAGTGCGTCCCCTTAGTCCGTTATTCCAGCAGGTACCAACAACTCGAACTCTAACCTCGAAAGACAAGTTCAAGGGCAGATACATGATTTTCTAGGAGATAGTCATAATTTAGAAAAATCAAGCGAAGCTAAATTTCCTAACTTTCTGAAGGAAAGTTTGATTGTGCAGCTGGAGATTTGGGGGCGATGTAAGCCCTCTAAAAAGAGCAGGGGCGAAGCCTCGGAATATATCGCAATTTGGAGCTATGAGAGTGTCTAAAACATGACCGAGATTCACTTTGCTATTTAAAAATAATGGAGAGCGCACAGTTTCTTTTTGCTCTCCCATGACCATATTTCTTTTAAAAGGTGAGAAATCCTGGTAACTAGGTTGGTTGCATTTATTTTATAAATGAGCATATTGCCTCTGCTTTCTCTTTTGAAACGCGCGGGATAGTTATTTTTACCCAATCACCAACCTCGTTTGTTCTGTTTTATCACATGTTATGTATTTTTGTAGGAAGCACTGGGGAAGAACCTGTTCAAAGTCTGCTGTAAAGACGCTTTTTCATCGTTAAAATCTATCGACTTAGATAGAGACATATAAATATATCTCTGACAACATAGTTATAAATGGGTAAATAAAGTAAATACAATAAGTAAACAAGAGCCATTGTAGGGAGACCATAACTAAAACCATGAAGGTGAGCTGGCTTGGTTGATCTCACTTGTCTTAAGAAATCCATATAAAAAATGAAATGTGTTGATATGGAAATAAAGCCAGTCTGCTTAGCTAGGATCTCGGTTGGATTTGCCGAAAACCTGGTAAAACAACCCTTCACGTAAAGCATGAGACGTTTTTGAATTTTAGCCAGCAATACACACCACAAGCAAAACGCAAGTGCTGAAAACGACCACTAGACGTCCCTTAAGGTTTATCTCAGAGGTTTATCCGATTAGAATTGCAAATTTAACAAATTTTGTTGCTTCTAGCAGCCTAGTACCCAGGCTCTTGGTACAAATGCGAATTTCCGTGCAGTTCGTCTTGCTAATCAAAATTTAAGTATTTTTGCCTAATTTAAAATTTCGAATTTTTGCACAGATTTCACTTTGTCTCAAATATTTATGTAGGAGATTGTAGAAACCCATGGGTCTGAAAAATCACACATTGTCCCCGCAAGGATAGCATTTACCAAAACCACTGTTCACCGCAAACCGTCCCACCGTCACAAAAACAAATTTACAGACTGGATATATCTCATGCACTAGATACATTAAAATACAGACTTTAAGGGGAAAAAAGGGGGGATTGGATTTGAATTTGATCTTGAAATTTGACAGATAGGTAAAATGCCTTGTTAGAATTCAAATATTATAACGTTAGAGGCCTTTTTAAAAAGCCTACTTCCTGCTGGAGTTACACCTTGAAACTTGGCAGGTAAGGAAAATACTTGGTTAGGATTCAAATGCAATGGCCTGAATTTAGCACGATTTTCCACATAAAATAGCTTTTATTCTAGTTACAGAAGATCATTTGTAAGCATAAGATTAGATTCACATGGACATAAATTTCGGGAGATATAGAAAGATAACGCTACAGTCATTTAGAGCTCACCAAAGATGAAAAATCGTTAAAAACAGGACATTTTTAATACATTTTTACGCTTTTTGAGTTAGTTAAATTAAACAGTGCTAGTTGTGTGGAGCATTTCCATACGCTTACCAAAATGCATACCGGGGCGCTTATTATAGGGAGGGCGCTTATTACAGTAAATACGGTACTTTTGTAGAGAAAGAATTTATATATTTATATGTTATTAAGATTGCCAGTATCGGCAAAATTCAGTTCATGCGAAATTCTTCAAACTGTCGTTTTACTGATGTTCTGACATTACTATTATATATGTAGAGCGATCTTAGAAGTATTCATTAGCACACAATAAACATAATGGTAATATTCATCAAGCAGTAGGATAAAATAGAGGGAATGCAATTTTAACAATTAGGCTTAGGGTAAATATTTTTGTTTCATAGTTTCTATAGATTCTGTTTCTATGATTAGGATTTGAGTTAATTTATTAATTCACTACGTGGGAAATTAAAACAGTGTTAGCTAATTCAACAATTTAAGTATTAAAATTGTCACAAATCTTACCCAGCCGGCAAAAACCTGTTCAAAGCCAGAAAAATAACGTTAGAACAACGTTCTTTGGACGTTGTTCTAACGTTATTTGACTGACTTTGAACGTTTTTGCCGGCTAGGAAGTAATTTAACAATTTATTCACATCCTTTTAAAACGATACGAATATCAGTTTCGCATTGTTGTTTTGATGTAACTCAGTAATATGATTAGCCTTCAATAAAGCTAATCGCCGTTCCTCTGCGGCATCCAGCGTATTAATTATTGGAATTTTTTTTCCAACTCCCCTATAAATTCATATCAGAGATTTTAGGGCTTAATATCTTAAGTCTTTTTGCAATCTCGACAAATAATGGTGTTTCTATATTTAACTTTCCGTGCGTGTAGGTATTTGCAAAGTAACGCATGTTGTGTTAATATATATGTACAATATATATATACCCCCAGATTGATAATTGACTAGCACTTTCAATAGAAATATTAACAATCAGATTAAGGATAGTGACGAATATCAGTTTCGCATCATAGTTTCGATGTACTAGTGCCAAATCAGTAATGTGATTAGCAAACGATATAGATCGTTGCTATTAATTACGTTATTCAAAAGCATACGCTGTTGTGTTATCTTGGCTAGTTTTATGCAGAGATTCTTTATTCCATTTATACTGACTGACTGACGTTCTTACCATTTTCCTTCCGATTTGTCTGGCCTGTTGAAGCATTTGGGCAACATAACACGAGAAACTGCTGAATCTAGACCGTCCTAGAACAACGTTCTTTGAACTTTATTCTAACGTTATTTTGCTGACCTTGAGATCCGACGGACATCATGAACAGTCCTAGCCTGAGTTCCAACTTGTCGTAGTTAGGGACTGGAACTCAGGCTAGAACAGTCCGTATATTAAGCTATACGGATCAGTATTTATGACAAGACTGAAATATCAAATTTGATCCTTCCGAATTTTACGAATCCAATATTGGATCCTGTTTTGTCTCAATGCAGGGCTCGAAATAAGAGCAAATAATCACTGCAGAGGAGTGACTTTTGAGCATGACTTCAGGCTACAACAAACCTAAAAATTAAAACATAGTAATTGTTTACTCTTATTTGAACATATTCTTCCCAAATACATGAAAACCAGGCATTGGCTGTTCAAAGTAGAACTTGATGCAATGCAATAACTTATTGTGCTGCAGTGCACAAAAAGGAAGATATTGCATTGCAATAAGTTCTACTTTGAGCAGCGAACGCCTCGTTTTCATGTATTTGGGAATATGTATATAGTGTAACACATATAGTTTTGCTACATATGGTTAGATATATCTCTCTACAGATTTTATTTTTGAAATGGTCCCTTATGAATTCTGAACTTTTCTTATCATAATAAAAATTCTTATCTAATGACAAATTTATGCATTATTATCTTATTCTAAATCTTCCTTTTGGAGGAGTAGTAGTTACGAGAAAATGAGCCTAATTATGGATTTCCTATGCAATGTATATTCCTACGCAATAAAATTTCTATCTAATGACAAATTTATGCATTACTATCCTACGGAAGTTCCTTTTGTAAAGAGTAGTTATGAGAAAGTGACTCTAATTATTGATTTCCTGATAGTGCTTTCGAAAGCTTTCCATAAACCGGTGATTAAACAACACTATCTTGCTATTAAGGCGGTTCTTCAATAGGCGCATTCGTTCGCGCAAACTCTAAATGAAGCCGTTACATTGGTTGAAAGTGTCGTTACCAGTCAGATGACGTCACTTTCAACCAATATAATGGCTCCACTTACTCGCGCGAACAAAATTCTTCTATCGAACATCCACCTTTAATTTACAACACGAAAGATGCAATTAACCCTTAATTAGTATGATGTGGACCCCTTAAATTTTAAATTTTGCTGTGAAAGTAACATAACAAAATTTATTATTCAGGAGATTAATTTCTTACATATTCTAAAAATCTGCATCATACTTTTGTGACTCCCCCCCCCCCCCCTCCTCACCTGAATCATCTAATACCTTCCCATGAATTAACAAATTTCCGGGGGTACCCCACCATACTAACAAAGGGTTAAGCTAAGTGAGAGGACAAATTTGCCAAAGGAAAATATTTGAAGCAAATTGTCATGATTTTAATACTCCATTCTATGGAATACGGAATATTTACGAGGCAAGAGTTTACATTCGATAGGTTTTATCATGTGAAATTAATTCTGGAAACCAGACTACCTTATTGGATTAGATTTTTGCGCGGATTTATTTTCGCGCAAGAGTAGCTAAATAAAAATGAAAATACAATATGTCAGCAAAGCAAAAAAAACAGCGTAATTAAGGACAGTGGCATAAAAACATTATAAGTACCATGTATCTGGAAGGTAGTTAGAATTTATTTAGTTATTCTATAATATAAAGTACTCAAATACAACAGTAAGTAAAGTCAGTCTAGTTTCAGTAGATCGAAGAATCCATCTTGAGCTGCAGTGCAGTCAACGAGAAACTATCGACTTGTGAAAACGCCCTTTTAAAACTTGATCATGTGACCATAATTATTGCATAATTAGACACTCTTCTCCTCTTTCCTCCTCCTCTTTCTTCACTTGCATCATGTCACTAGCTATTTCGACTAATCAATACCTTATCTGCTCGCATTTTGCAGAAATACAACTTGAGAAATTCTATGGAAACTACAATCCTGGACAAAAATACTATAGACAAAGTGGAATTTTTGCAAAGACTCCAAAAGGCTGGGTGCTAGGCTGCTGGGAACTACATGATTCGTCGAATCGATAAATCTCTGATATAAATCTTTAAGGGCATCTCTTGGTCATTTTTCGCATTTTTCGTTTACTTGTGGCGTGTATGGTTCGTCGAAATTTGTAAAATGTTTCATATTTCATGTCCATGATTGTAACAAACTCTTTACTCTATCTCAATTTCAACCTGACTGCAACAAGTTACGTGCAAGGCGACAACTTTATTTGAACCTATTATATGGTTTTCTATATTATTCAATCAAAATTCAAATTCTAAATTCTATTTTTGCTGAAATTGTGGCTCGCAAATCCTATACATATTCTAGGAGATTCGCATAGCGTAACCGGTAAGGCGAAACTAGACCTTTTTTTCTTTCTGTCAAGTATAAATACTGCGTTCGGGAATTACCCGGGTTTCTTATAAGTGTGTAAACACCCTATCCACAACAAGACCGAAAGGTATCGGTTAGACCAACCGCAACGTGTAAACATAGTCCTAGGTCTACAATCTCTCACTTAAATGTTTGAGACAAGGTGAAATTTGTGCAAAAATTCCGAATTTCAAATTAGGCAAAAAG